>CAUYRH010027322.1:0-36483 GCA_963574655.1 Perodicticus potto | reverse complement strand
GTCCCAGCTACTTGGGAGGCGGAGGCAAGAGACTCGCTTGAGCCCAGGAATTGGAGGTTACTGTGAGCTGTGATGCCACAGCACTCTATCCAGGGTGACAGCTTGAGGCTCTGTCTCAAAATAAATAAATAAATTAATTAATTAAATTAAATTAAATGAAAAGAAATAGATACAATATTATGACTTTGCATTCAAGTACACTGATAAGGATAAGAAAGCATAGGGTGCTTATATATTATTTGCTTCTGTGATTGTGTTTACCTTTTTATTGTATGTTTGGTTGCATATGCATATGACATGAAGGGTATAAGAGAATATAATTAACTCGCTTAAATAAATATATCATAGATTATAGAAAATAATTCATAAGGTCAAAGAGATTTGGATCGCCTGATACCAACAGCCGGAGGATGCCAGTGAGCGTCTACTATGTGTTTTTAGTTAAGGTGAGAATAAGGCAATTGAAGAAATATTCCCGAAAACTGATTGAAACTAACATAGGTTCCCCAAAAGGGAGCCACAGCACTTGATGAGATTTAGTTTTGCCTTAAAAAATTACTTCAAAGAAAGTTTTAGATCTGTTACCACAGCCTCATATCCAATGACAACATTTTAAAAACTTTTCCATACAGAAACAAATTTCTCCGTTCTTAACAGATACCACACTTTAAGTAATATCACATGCAATTAAATTCCCGGAAAGCAGAGAATTTCAGTAAGCCCATAGGAGTGATTGTGATGGAATTTGACCTGGACTATGTTGAGAAGTAAAACCCTTGAGCTTGTCACACCAGATTGTATTATATCAGGACCATAAATTCCAAGGAATTCATTCAGTCCTAAAAAATGGGTGGGTAACCTTTAGTTACATGCTAAGTACAAATACAAATCAACTAGTATGCAAACAGGGAAAGGATTAGTGGATTTTACGATCATTTTCAGTTTAGTATTTTGAATATATTATTCCAATATATCTCCTCTTTTCATGAGAAAGAATTACCCTGAAATGGGCTAGATAGGCCACTGGTTTTCTTGAAGTTTAAGTTGAAATCTCCTCCTCCTTAAGGATCTTTCAGTCATTAACAAGGAAACAGATATGACTTACATAATTCCACTGTCAAGGACAGTTACCTTCAGCCCAAATCCATGGATACTTTTCAGTATGTGTGATAATTTGGTTGTGAAGGTCATGTGTCATGTTCAAGTGCTGCTTTAAGATCTTCAAGGTTGTTGAACTCTTGATATCTAAAATATGTTATATTTCACGTTAACATCAGTTTATGCATGTCTCTTGCACAATATGATTTCTGATCTCCCTGACGTCTCGATAGGATGTGTGTGGGTTGTGGGGGAAAGTGAGAAGAGGTAAAGTTGGCATCGCATTGTGTACACTGACAGGATCAAAGATGATCAGATTCCTTTGGCTTCCCAACTAAGAGCAGCCTCTAAAAGGAGGCTAATAGATTATTGAGAGGATTACTGAAATAAAGAAATATGGGTAGTAAGAGCTAAGAAAATGCTATTTCCTTTCATCTTGTATGTGCAAAGCATTTTGAAAGGTGGCAAGGACAAAGGGGGATAACATTCAGAGTGAGGGGGCAGATGGGGAAGCAGTTGCAAAAACAAATATGTAATCCTTGCCCTCAAGGAATTTGCAATAGATGGAGAAGTCAGGCACACACTTAATGAGGGGAAGATAATGCAATTAAAAGAAAGGTGGCAAAAGTGCTGAAGGTAGCTGGAGTTAGAGTAAACGATGGCCTTAGGGTTCCATATTAAACCTCTGAGGTTGGAAAATGTGATGGTACCAAATTTGAAGGCAGGTTAGTGCACAGGGCAAATGCATCGCTTTGAAATTATACTTTAAAAAGGGGTAAAATGTTAGACTTATGCTCTTTGTTTTTTAAAATTGCCTCTTGTTCACTGTATCTCAGGAAGTATTTCATAACAAGCAAGCTGCAACCCTTTTGCAGCGTGGGTGGAAGGAAGTGTAGGAAGCAATGGAGATGCTTTCAGCTCCTGCCGACTGGTGTCAGT
The DNA here is from genome assembly GCA_963574655.1 of Perodicticus potto. Taxonomy (NCBI): domain Eukaryota; kingdom Metazoa; phylum Chordata; class Mammalia; order Primates; family Lorisidae; genus Perodicticus; species Perodicticus potto. Next base: position 34,446 of record CAUYRH010027322.1, on the reverse strand, counting down.
CTTCCAGGGATTCGGGGCCCTCTCTGGCAGTGCCTTTGTTGGGTCTCCCGTGAAGTAGTCCCAAGCTAGAATTGCTAGTTAGCAGCTCTTGAAGGCCTTCTTGCAATGCTGGAATAAATAGAAAGGTGGAGGAGATAAGCATTTTATTTTTGATTCTACTATGGGACTTACCGCCTTTCAATGTGTATTTTCAGTTATTTGCAGGCGTGTCTTTAACTTCCCTGTTGGATTGTAAATTGTTGGAGGGAAGAAGGGTCTTGTGTTTATTTTTCAGTAAATAAAACATTGTCAAAAGAAATTCCTTTTACTCCAAAGTCTTGCTGACTGCTAGATCACCTTTTTTGTTTCATCGTGCTGTTCAAGAGTATTTATTTGGTTTTTGGCATATTTGAAATTCAAAGGAAATTCATTTGCTTATTATTTCTAACTTTTACTCTGCCAGCATTAGGGATCTGCTGTGGTGTATTGTAGAGTCTTCATCCATTTCTCTTTGGAAACTCAGAACTATAGTCACCTACTATTTGTGAAAAGGAGGAGGCTATGGTCTCAAGTCTGATAACTAAACCAGACTCCTGGATCTGGTAAACAGAAGCTAGTGGGACTAGAAAGAAAACGAATTGACACATCTAACAGATGCAGGAAGGCCAGTGTTTTTCTTGGGCCTGGTCTTTCTGGGAAGCTCAGAGTTATGTAGTAGGTGGCATGAGAGACATAGCAAGAACACAGCAGAGTAGAAACCTGTTCTTAGACAGAGCTGGGTAATTCTTGGTTGGACAGAGTGGGCCTTACAGTTGATTACTGGCACAGTGGTAGGCATCATTTAAAAGCTCAAAATCTGCTGGTGGCGATGATGATATAGCTTAATCTGTTTTGATGCTTCACACATTCTTCCTCATAAGAGAAGAGAAAGTTATTTAGTTTAGGGGTGGGCCACAGGGTGATTGTAAATACTCAGGTACTCACGTAATTGAACAGGTGCTAACTTATTTTTAGAAGTCCTCTAAGAAGCAGACCATCCAGTCCCAAAATTTCCAGCCAAGGTGGGTGCTGGAGAGAAGCTTGCTGCTCGCTGTGAACGGGGGGGCACTCGATTGGCAGAAACCTCACAGATCACCGAGGCTTGTACGAAAGGTCTTTATTGGTGGGGGATGTTGCAGGGCAGCATTAAGGAAGAGGAAAAGAGGGAGAGAGAGAGAAAGAGAGAGACAGGGGAAGAGAGGAGAAAAGAGAAGGTAGAGAGAGGAGGAGAGAGAGAGACATGAGACACACGGTGGGGAGAGGGGGAGAGAGAGAAGAGAGAGAGCAAAAGACAAGGGCACCTTATATAGGTTCGGTTAGGGGAGGTGACGGGATGATAGAATAGCCAATAAGGTGTTACTACTCTGGCGAGAGGAGCCATAAGGGGCGGGCCATAAGTTTGAAATTTTCAGTGGGTAATTGGGACAGGGAGATGAAGTTTTGCAATTAACTAACACGCTGTGTGTCCGCATGTAGCGTGCTGGCTTGTTTCTGCCTAGTTACATCAAAGTGTGTGAGCCAGCCTGGTGGTGTCATCCCAACCGTACAGACTTGCATATTTTGTTTTTCTCTGTTTGTTCATTTTGTGTTGCCCAGTCTTTCTAACTGGTTGATGTGTGAAGCAGGGTGAAGGAAGATGGCCAACCACAGTGCTTCCTACAGAATTTTTAAAACTGCCGTCTCCCTTGAGTCCTATTGTCTATAACCATACACAAACTGTTTTTGACGTTTAGGTTTGGGGGGGAACAATTGGAAAAAAAATTTCTCATTCAGTTTGGATTGACAGAATAAGGGTTTTTCACTTTCCTTCTGAGATCACTACTTAGTGAAATACCTAGACTCTTTTAAGAGGTCATTTCCCCAGTCACTATTAGGAGGCAGTGGAATGTACGGTGGTGGTAATTAAGGGCTTGAATTTGGGTTCAGGTTCTGGCTCTGCATCTTCTGTGTACCCCAGGAAAGTCACTCAACTACTTTATTCTTCAACATTTTCAGCTGTAAAATGGGGGTAATTATGTTCCTGTTACAACATTGAGTTGTTGTAAACACTCAATGGCAAATGTTCAAGTATTTGCTAATGTTTATTAGACAATTTGATCATGGCACGAAGTGTACATAGAAAAGTAGTTGAAGTTCACTTCATTAAGGAGGTTACAGTGTAGTTGAGGAGATATGCTAATGAGACACAACCAGCTTGGGTGCTGGGAATGCAACCTGAGTGAGATGGGGTTTATTATGGTTCAGAGAAGGGGAAGGTCACGCCTACATGGGAGGCACACAGAATTAGTGAAGCTAGAATAAACAGCATTAAGGGAAAGATGTCCTCAGTGGGAGGGGAAGAACAATAAAAACGACGACTCAAAGCTACATCTAACCTATCTGGACTGCTCAGTTAAGTACTTGGCCAATGAGGACTGCTGGTAGCAGGCAGATAAATCCAGAATATGTAAAAGGAACAAGACATAGAAGATTCTCCTCCTTTATACGTTTTCCCCCTTTAATGTGGTGACTGACACCTGCTTCCCTGGCTCCTGCTCAAATGGTCCTGAGACTCACAGGAAGGAGGAGATCCCTCCAGTCTAAGGAAGAGAAGGAGAGAAACAAGATTGACAAAACGAGAAGAACATGCCTGTCTGTGAATCTTCAATCTAATAAAAGAAATTTTCTGCAGAACATTTGGTAAGGTTACGAGAAGAAGAAAATAAACCCAGCCCATCAGTTTGATTGTTGTGGGAACCTTCTGCCAGCCAAACAGATGGAAGCTAAGGGCAATGCCGTGTTGATACTATACAAACTGCAGAACTGAAAAAGGCAATGGAACACCATTTCCACTTCTGCTGGTGAGGTTATTGGGCTAAAAAAAATCCAATTCTTTTTGTCCTATTTTTGTCATTTCTCAGAATACCACAAAGAAGTTGCCATATTGGATTTAACACTGGCCCCTGAGGAGGAATACCTTATGATGTGGAAGGTGGTGGAGGCTTCGAAGACATAGTCATGATCTCTTGAAAAAATTTTTAACAGAATTTTTGAGAACATCTTTAGATTTAAAAAACTATTGAGGATATGGTGCAGAGACAACTCTTGTATACCCCATACTCAGTTTTCCCCTAGCTTGATCTTACGGAGACCCCCTATCTTGGTACATTTGTCCCAATTCATGATACATTATTGTTAATTAAAGTCTATACTTTGTTCTGATTTACTGTTTTCCCCCTAACGTCCCTTTGTTTTTGTTTAGGCATCTATCTGGAATGCCACGTTACATTTAGTTGTGTCTCCTTATGCTCTTCTTGGTTGTGACAGCTTCTCAGATTTTCCTTGGTTTTCATGACCTTGACCATTTTGAGAGTTACTGTTCGGTGTTTTGTAGAAGGTCCCCCTATTGGGATATTCCTGATGTTTTCCTCATCATTAGGCTAGATTAGACTGATGGGGGGAAGAACATGTCATCCTCATCACATCATAAAAAGGGTAATACTGTTAATAGGACTTACCATGGTTGATGATGATCTTGTTTACCTGGCTGAAGTGATGTTTGTCAGGTTCCTCTATTGTAAAGTTAGGCTTTTTATTTCCTACCCTTTTTGTACTGTAGTCTTTGGAAGAAAGTCACTACTTGCAGCTCACACACAATTAAAGGAGTAGAGGGTTATATTCTCATACGGCTAGAGAATGGATATGGATATGGATAGTATTTATGAAAATTATGTGGAATTCTTGTGCCAGAAATGTGTCTATTCCTTTTTTTTAGACATTCTTGCTCTCATACTCTGTCTAGAGTTGCAGAGATGTCACCATAGCTCACGGCAACCTCAAACTCTTGGGCTCAAGCAATCCTCCTGCCTCAGCCTCCTGAATAGCTGAGACCACAGGTGTGCACAGTATGCACCACCATGCCTAGCTAGTTTCTACTGTTTTTGGTAGAGATGAGTCTTGCTCTTGCTCAGGCTGGTATTGAACTCTTGAGCTCAAGCAACCTTCCCACCTCGGCCTCCCAGAATGTTAGGATTACAGGCATGAGCCACTGTGCCAGGTCAGAAATTTGTATATTTGTTCAATCATTTATTTATATTTGGAACCTACGCTACTCTCCAAATTCACTCAACCATCACTGGCAGTGGCTCAGAGATGGTATCTGCTAAATCCTTCAACATCCTGAGATATAATCTAATGTGCCCTAGAGATGTGAACTCATTCAAATCACCTGGGTGCTCTTTGACAGTTTTCATTCTGAAAACACCCTTTACATTCTGAAATCATTTGTATACTTTGACTCCTTTTCTTTCAGGTAAATATTCAGGTGCAGGGTTTCTGGAACATAGAGCATGAACATCTTACGCATTTGCTTTCCAAATATACAGTTACATTATTGGCATATAGATTGGTATGTCCATTTTCCTATAACCTCTCTAGCATGGCTTTCTGTCACTTAAAGGTATGTCTCTACAGTTCCCCACAAAATAACATTTTCCTTTTGTGTTCACTTAATTTCCTTCCTGGGTAGGTTGAACTTTTTGTAGAGCCTTGATGATATATCATTTGTATTTTAAGAATAGTATTTTTGTTTATTTTGCTTTTTTAGTTATCTTGAGCTAGAAGAATGGAAACAGACTATTGCTTAGGAAAGGAGGTAAGGCTGGCATGAATAGTTGATGAAAGCACAGCTATCTTGCTTTCAGTTCTCCATCAAAGAGAATGATTTTCAGAATGAAAGGTTGTTTTCAGAATGAAAACTGTCAAAGAGCACCCAGGTGATTTGAATGAGTTCACATCTCTAGGGCACATTAGATGATATCTCAGTGATAGTTGAGTGAATTTGGAGAGTAGCGTAGGTTCCAGAAGACCAGAAACGTATATATGTTGTTCTATATAGAAGTTGAAAAAGTTGAACTCCTGAAACTTTCAATGTATGAAATATACCTTTGCAATATTTCTGAATTATCAACATATAAGTGACTTAAGAGTTCAGAGAAGAGATTACATTGATACCTAGGAACCAGCATAAATTTACCAATGTGTGGTAACTAATTTGTCACATTTCCTTTTTTGCTTGGGGTTTCTCTATTGGTCATAGACATGGAAGCATTTGTGAGATAAAAATCTCTCACAGCCCTCCTTATGCACATAACTGAGAGACATTGGAGGATGACAGAATAATTAAATAAATTCACAGATGATTTCTTCATTTGCTAAAGCAGGAGTAGTGACTAAGGGTCAGTCAACCTGGAAAAAGGTTTTCTAAGAACAGATGTTTATGGGCTAAGGCGCCAGCCAAGTACACCTGAGCTGGTGGGTTCGAATCCAGCCTGGGCCTGCCAAACAACAATAACGGCTGCAACCAAAAAATGGCCGGGCATTGTGGCAGGCACCTGTAGTCCCAGCTAGTTGGGAGGCAGAAGCAGGAGACTTGCTTGAGCCTAGGAATTGGAGGTTGCTGTGAGCTGTGATGTCACTGCACTCTATCCTTGTCACCCTCAAGGGTGACAGCTTGAGGCTCTGTCTCAAAAAAAAAAAAAAAAGAACAGATGTTTAAGGTTTTTTTGTGTTTTCCTGGCCCCAACTTATGAAAGATCCTTAGGATGTGGATGGAAATATTTTTTAAAAATTCATATTTATGTGTCAGATGACACAAAGTTCAATAGGTTAGCTAAACTTATGGAATAAAGATCCACAGTATTACCTATGAAAATAGGTCAATACCAACTACATAAATTTGATAGAAATAATGAGAATTTTTTAAACTATAGTTGTATGTAGAACTAAAATAGCAGTTGACTTTCGTTTTTGGAAGGGGGCCTTTCTTGAATTTCACTGGTTAAAAATAAAAGCAATGGTAGTTGTATAGTAAAGTGGTTATCTGAAGGTTGATTCATGTATGAGTCCATCTACATATGATTCATATGAGAATTTGATGTTATATAAAAATTACTGAACTGAGAGAAAAAGATCTGCCTAGCACTGTCATAAACTAGCTGCCGTCCTGAGACCACAGTTGGTATGGCCTTTGTGGCAATGAATTTTCTTATCTGAAAGCTGGGGGTGGCAGAGGCGAAGTGAAGATAATCACTTTGCTCCATTCCTGCTCTCCTGTACTATCAGACAGTACAAGTTCATTATCATGGTCCTCAACGAGTCTGGTCAAATTTCTAGTTATTTCTAGATTAACCTTTTAGGCCCTCTCAGAGAAGGGTTCCTTTTTCTTTTCATTCTTCAGATCATCCTCTGGTCATTTTAAACCACCTGTATTTTCAATCCAAGGCTTGTACACTGCATTTGAGCCCCCTTGACCTCAGATAGACCGACACTTTTTTTTTTATGGAGGGCTCATGTCTGCCCCTTAGGATTTCTGGATGAGATTAGAACCTGTTCTTCACCAGCTCGCAAAGTTCTCTGTGGTTTTACCCAAGGGGATTGTTCCCTCAGCTTCCCCTGTCTTCATCAGCTCCCTGACTGCCTCAGCACTCTTCCACTGACTGCGCCTCTGGTTTTCTCCCTAGTCCACTATTTTGATACAATTATAGTCATTGTGAAAATTTAATTTGGAATTTTTAAACTTTGTATTTTATTTTGCTACTATGTGTATCTTCATAGTACCATTTCTAAAGGAGTTGAAAATATTTCACATGCCTGTTTACTCTTGCTTAGTCTGATGTTTTTTCCCCTGTTGTCATCAAACATGATCTCAAGTGTTTTTGTTTTTGTTCTTAGGGAACACACTGTACATCTTCATGCAATCTATCCTTTTGCATCTTTTATGCACTTAGATTAAGTTCTCAGGTCTCCGATTGAGGGGTACCTTGGTATAGTTCTTGATCTATTTTGGGTGCCCTTTTTTTGACCAGCAAAATAAAGACAAGAGATCCCTTTAGCACATTATAGTCTTTCCTTAAAACATTAAAATATTTAAGAATTCAGCCTTTATATTTAAATGTATAAATTTCAGCCTCTTTCTTGGGACTTCTCTAAATACCAACGTAGTCTTAGTTGGGGGAATATTTTGCAACCTGTGATATCTCAGATTCTAATACTTTTCTTCCTACTGTTTCCTAGATTTCTCCTGTAGCGTCTTCTACTGTGAATTCTTCCTAGTCAGCATTTTCACACTTTCAATGATCATTTCAGGCACAGTCTATTCTGCTGTGCCTTTGCCTGCTCTAGGCTTTGCCCTAAATTCGAGTGACGTGTACAGTTAATTTCAGATTCTCGGTCTACGTTTATTACTGCTGAACCCAGAAGACTGACTAGTGCCCAGACCCATGCACGCTCTCTGCCTGCCACAAACATATCTTGGGGTCATATATTAGTAGTACACTGGGCAGGAAACTAGCTACCCGTGGTGGCTTAGACCAGTGTAGAGTCTCTTTGATTATTTGAAAAACAATTCTCTGACTTCCCCAGCTGTGGCCAGTCCTTCTCTGCCACTGTGTCCTTGGAGGCCAGTTCCCTACTCCTTTCCTCAGAAGCTTTCCCAGCCCTACCATCAGGATAAGTGGAGCAAATCAGGAAGCCACTTCCTTATGGCCCGTGTCTCCTCTGTCCATGTGTTTGCTTGGAATGTCTGAATTTTCTTCCTAAAGAAATGAAAGAGGGCGGCGCCAGTGGCTCAGCGAGTAGGGCGCCGGCCCCATATACTGAAGGTGGTGGGTTCAAACCCAGCCTCAGCCGAACTGCAAAACAGAAAGAAAATAGCCGGGTGTTGTGGCGGGCGCCTGTAGTCCCAGCTACTCGGGAGGCTGAGGCAAGAGAATTGCCTAAGTCCAGGAGTTGGAGGTTGCTATGATCTGTGTGATGCCACGGCACTCTACCAAGGGTGACAAAGTGAGACTCTGTCTCTACAAAAAAAAAAAAAAAAAAAAAAAAAAAGAAAGATTATGGAACTGATCTTTTTGACAGATGTAGATGTTGTATAGCTCCTAACAAGGCTTTATGTTTATAATCCAAGTACATATACTTACAGCCATTAGCATATGGATACTTTTATTTTTATTATTATTATTTTTTTGGCCGGGGCTGGGTTTGAACCCACCACCTCTGGCATATAGGGCCGGTGCCCTACTCCTTTGAGCCCCAGGCGCCGCCCCAGGATATGGATACTTTTAGAAAGGGTTTTTAGTCTTTCTGATTTCTATCCATGCTTTGGACTGGCTAATGCTAAGTAGTTCTAATACAGTATGGTACAATGGAATGGAAGTTACACTGTTGGTTTATGTGTAGTTGACAACATTAGGAGACAGAAATAACCCATTTCTTCCCTCTGTAGTCACAGAGATGTCTGGCATAAAGGCAAAGGTGCCTTTTGCTATATTTGCCTTGCAAAGGTCTCTGAAAGTGAGTTTCTATGCAGTGCAGGAGAAGTACAACTGCAGTTTGTAACTGAGACTCTAGTTCAGTTGCTCTGATGAAGTCATCAGAGCTCCTCTAGCAACCAGGTTGTTTGCATGTCGTAAAACTATGATATGACTCTAGGCAAATATTGATTTAGTGAGAAATGTAGGTGTGCACAGTAAAGCTTGCTCCTTCCTTATGGAGTATTTCCTTATGAAGTTCATTAGTCCCTTACTCTGGGACAACGTGGTATTACAGGAGTGGCACAGGCCATAAACGTCACAAGATCTGAGTCCAAGCCATGGTGGAGCTTAGTTACCCGCTGCAGGCTCAGGCGGCCCTTGATGGGCCAGAGGTGTTTTACCTCCAAAACTGAGAGGGACTGGGGGAAGTGTTCGTCATTTCTAAGGACTCTTTTAGCTTTAAAATCCCTAATTAGTATTTCTCAGTGCTATGTTACTAAGCCTATTGACCTCCTGTCTGCATCCGAAGTCCTCAGTCGGAAACTTGGTGACCAGTGCCCCTCCCCGGCCTCCTGCCTCCCTTCCACATTCCTCTTTCTCCTCCCCACGCCACCTCCCTGTGTTTATCTCTTTCTCCTCCCCGCCTGGACCTATTGCATTTGGTTGGTGCTGTTCTTATCGCATGCTGTTAACTGGAAGGTTTGGTAGCAGTTGCTGCGGGTGGAGGAGGGGCAGGGGAGGTTGCGGTGACCAGACCCATAGAAGTTTATGTCTCCTCACTGCCACATCATTGAGTTTCAGAGTTGGAAGATAATCTTAGGAAACCACGTGAAGCTGAAATGTCACTGAACATTTAAAAATTACTTTCTGCTGCTATTTTTTGTTTGCTCCCATGTGGTTTCAGAGACATTATGGGTTCTGTTGCTTTTGGTAGGCTTGCTTGGAATTTAAACACCAGACAGCCTACGTTAGGGAATCCTACATTTAGTGGGAACTTTTACTGCAGCCCTAGATGCACTGTAAGGTCACACATAATTCTGAAATTCTGTGCTGTAGCTCTGTTTCCATGGGAAAATGCATTCCAAGTTCCAAACAGCCGAGGCTGAATTTTGGATCCCGACTCCTTTAAGAGTTGTAGGCTACTCATACATTAAATCATCTTTAAATATGCAGGTAGGTGTATGTAATTGGCGTTATGCGTAGATAACAGTAATAAAACTAACTGCTGTTTGAGCACTTGCTGTGTGTCAGGTATTATAATAAGAGCCTTCAAACATTCTTATGTTCTCTTCACAATAATCCTTTGAGGTAGGCATTATTATCTCCATTTTACAGATGAGGAAGCTGAGGCCCAGCAGAGCTCAGAGGTAACTGCAGACCTATCCAACCCCCAATCTTGTGACCTTTCTTCTTTGATGCCTGATGCCTCCTCAGCTCCTGAAAATGAGCCTTTTCTCTTTCTGCTTTGCCTTCCAGGAGAAAGGTGAAAGTTAATTCTTTTAAAAATATCTATTTTAAAGCAGTATTATGCCTTTCCAGAGACCTGAAAGAATGGTTCCCTTTGATGGGTCAAATACCATTACGGATTTTATTGTTTTCCAATGGTGTGAATGGGGAGTTGACATGGCCTCTGGGACCTGAAGAAAGAGTAGCAGAATACCTCTATGGTATTCGATTACAGGGTTCAAATAATCATATTAAAAAATTGTCTGGAGAGAATTGTCTGGAGAGAATGGATAGTCAACAATGATGGATAGCAGGTCTTTTTAAAGACATATTTAATTATAGTATTCACATAAATCTAATTTAAAATGTGAGCCAGAATGTTCATTTGTTCGCTCACTCATCAGCTATCAGATTTTTAATGCTATCAGATTCTGTGCTGGGTACAAAAGAAGATGAGACATAGTTCCTGCCTTCAAGGACCTCAAAACCTAGTAGACAGCAGGTAGAAACCCTCAGATCCTCCACCCTGTCTTCTTAAGACAGCCCAAATCCCAACATGTCTTTTAAAACTAAAACTATCTCAGTTTTAAACATGCTCTCACAGAGCAGTGTATACATGTGGGGAGAAATCCCTTTCACGTAGTATAGATTTGGTAAGCAAGATTTCCAGGAGCACAAAGACCCAGCCAGTGTGTGCTGATGTGCTCAAAGCCACAGGCTTATGATGCTGCTGAGATCGTTGACTCTTGCACATTTGTTTGACCTCGGTGCCAGCTTTTTGAAGATGAGTTCCGTTTCATGCTTTACTGTCCTTCCCTTGAGGATTTATTTTTCATGCCACATAAGACAAAGGAAGAATGAAGGGAGGGAGTTAGAGAGTCCTGTCCCGTGATTGATACTTCTGGGCTTTTCTTCAGAGTATGAATTGAAGCTCTGAGGTTCTCAGTGGGGTCCCAGGGAAAAGTACCAGGAATCCTGTTAAGGGTGACATCTAAAAAGAAGGCTCATAGGGCGTAAAGTTGGGGACTCATTTGCAGCCTGTTTCAGGAGGACCAGAGCTGAGCTTGGTGATGGTTCCTGGTGACACGGGTTCCTTCCTGAGCCGTGTTTGTCTTCTGGAAGGGGAGAAGGGTGTAGGAACAAGAACTGCTGGAACAGGCAGGAGGTCAGGAGCCTCAGCTGCTACAGTTGCAGAAGGCTCTGCGTGGCCTGGCGAAGGATGGGCATTGTCACAAGGTGAAGCTAGAAACCATAGTGATCTCAGTGTCTAAGCTGGACGTGCTGGATCTCATTTTTAGAAAGTACATTTTCCATGAAGTGTGTTCCTGCAGAGGTCCTATGTGTAATCTGCCTTGAACAAGTCGATTTCCTGGGATGCCATTAAAAAACAACAACTTTAATGGAAGTCTCCACTCTTTCCATAAAAATTTATTCGGTGGAAAGCATTTCCCCCTGGTTTTGGATGAAAACATATCACATGGCTATTCTGATTCCTCTTATGCAATAAAAAGCCCAACTTTAATTTGCCAGATACTTAAAATGTCTAGTATCAGTAGAATAGTGAAAGCTTCCAACCTCATTCATATTTATAACTGCGTCCTTCCTCTTTGTGGGGCCTGTTGCAGGGAGAAAGGGTGGTGTGGGGGGCCTTCTCTCAGCTTCCTTGGTAGCTGTTACTTACGGGTTGGGACCAGCGGAGAGGGAGGAACAGGAAGGACCACGGGAACCAAGTTCTGGCAGGTGGTATCGCGGGAGTGCTGTCTCTGTGTGGCGGAAGTTTAGAGTGGATTCTTTCTCTCGTGGGGCCCTTTTGTGGGTTCTTCAGAGACACCCACTCTCTGTCTCTGGGGGCCCCTTGCCTCCTGTTCCCTTGATGCAGCCGTGGCACTGTCTTCATCCTTATGTCTGACAAATTCCTTTGTCAGTTTCCAGAAAGCTCACAGGTCCGTTCCTATTCCCATCTGCCGGGTTCCGCTGTCCGGGTGGACCTTGCTGGGAAGAGCCTCCTACAGCCCCGGACATAGGCTCATAGTGTGGTCCGTGGGAAATGCGTGCCTTTGCTCCCACAAACGGAGCATGCGGGCTGCTGGCAGTGTGGCTGTGGTTTCCTTTGGCTGGTCCACCAGCATCCAGCCGCACACCCTTAGCCCTTCAGATTTCTCGGACAGAAGTCCTCAACAAGGGCACTGTGCCCTCACACCACAGGCCTCACACCATGGCCGTGTCTAGGCCGGAGGGGGCCGGGTAGGTGGGGAAGGCCCTCACCTCTCCCGCGGGTATTTTAGGTAGGCCCCGACTGCAGCCTTCTCGCTTCAGACAGTCTGTCCTCTCAGCCTGACCCTTCTGCTTGCTCACTGTGGGGAAAGGCTTTACCACTGGTGGGGAAAGTTTTGGGCAATGCCAGTGGTTCTCAACCTTCCTAATGCCGCGACCCTTTAATACAGTTCCTGATGTGGTGACCCCCAACCGACCCCAACATGAGGAACTGTATTAAAGGGTCTCGGCAGGAGGAAGAGTCTGGCTGGGCTATGCCCTTTGAAAACCTGCGTCTAGGCCCAGCACCTCGCTTTGGTATCCAGTCCGTCTTAGTGGCTTAGTTGGCATGGCCCGTTTTAACATCTGGGGCATATCCCCAGACTTTTGGGGGGAGGTGATTACTTAATCATATCCTTCACTTTTCCAATGGGATTCATAAGCCACACAGTGTAGAGAAGGCTCCGGGGCCTCCTGCCCACTTCACTTGCCTGCCTTCTTCCCTGCTCCAGGGCGGCGCTTACCCTGGTCTTCCCCCTGAGATACCCTTTCTCCCTGCCAGGTCCTTCCTTGCAGTTGCTGGGTCCTCTGCTCCTTTGGGGTTCTTTTTTTTTGAGACAGAGTCTCCTTGTGTCACCCTCAGTAGAGTACCGTGGCCGTCACAGCTTATAGCAACCTCTAACTCTTGGGCTCAAGCAATTCTCTTGCCTCAGCCTCCCAAGTAGCTGGGACTACAGGCACCTGCCACAACGCCTGGCTATTTTTAGAGGCGACGTCTCGGCTCAGGCCCAGGCTGGTCTCCAACCTGTGAGCTCAGGCAGTCCACCCTCCTCGGCCTCCCAGAGTGCTCGGATTACAGGTGTGAGTCAATGCACCTGGCCTCCTTTGGGGTTCTTAAATGTCCCCTCTCCAGAAAAGACTTCTTTGCTTCTCCCACCTCCATCTCCTCCCATTTTTCTGTTACATCTTCTTTTTATTTCCTTCACAGTACATCTTCTAGGTGATAATGCTACCAAATAAATTATACAAGCTATTTAGTATCATTCTTTCCTATCAATTAGTAACCCCCTCTTTTATTCAGTGACATATACCTAACCAGTGCTCACTGAATGTATGTTGAATAAATGAATAAAAATGTTATTTTTCTTTAAGTCGCTCTTTCCCAAATCCGTCTCTTTTGTGTGAACTCTTAACGTCTGGAGTCTTGGTTACCAGGATACACAGGGTTTAGGAGGCACCGATAGAAGGCTTTCGGTGTATTTTTCTGTTCATTATCATCTCGCCCCCTTCTCTTCTTCTCTCTCTGTACCACTCTCTCTCTCTGGCGGTGTCTCATCTGTCTGTCCTTCTCACTCATTCTTTTTCTCCTAACACGAACTTTGAGGCAAGCAGGGCAGAGCTGCCACCCATTTTACAGATAAGCACACTAAGGGGAGTTAAGTGTAAGATCACGTAAGGGGCTAATGGCACCGTCTCTCTTCTGATCTGGTTCTCCCTCTGCCTTCTTTGCTGTGCTTCTTGCCTAGCTGTCCCCTGGACTTGCAGTAAGGCCATGGCCTGGCTGACCACTTTCAAATCATGCCAAAGTGGCAGCAGCTTAACTTGGTCTAGTATGGAAAGACTGATTCCCCGCCCGGAATCTATCTTCCATGGTGTAGAGTAAGAGATTTCTCTTCAAGATTCGGCCCCATAAAAGCGATACATTTACAAGTGGTGAATCTCAACAGGTTTCTTAGCCCCCCACCCCATTCCCCTTCCTGCTCCCAGCCCACACAGTTGTGGGCTCATGAGCCAAGGGAAGGTCTTCCTCCCCAGGGAAAAGCAGAAGCAGAATTCTGAAGGAAGGTGCTGGCCTTGAAGTGGGCTTGGCCATCGCCTTAACTCTCACCCTTTCCCTCCTGCTCAAGTCTTCACCCGCCTCTAAGTCAGGGAACTTCACAGGCCTCCTTCAGCAGGTTTCACTCCACCTAAGCCCCCTGGGGGCAGTCTAGACTCCCTGGGGCAACAACCTGGGCGACTCCTTGCTTCTGGAGGGTGAGGCTTATCTCGTCTGTGCAAGTTCTACTTGGTGTGTCCTATCTGCTTGTTATCAAATCGAAACTACAGCAGTTGACAGTTTGTTGCTTAATTATTGCCTGTTGATTGTAAAATAACAGACCACCAGTTTTGTTGTTAGTTATTACTGCCATTTCATTTTAAAGTGTGTGCTGTAACATGGCAGCGTTTTACTTCCCGCTGTCTCTTTGATGAGTATTGTTATTTACACCAATAATGACGTTTGAAATGTGCTTCAGGATTAACAGAACACTTTGATTTTATTATCTCGTCTGACTCTGTTAGAAGAAAATGCAAGTAGGCAACTCATTTTAGGAGAGTGGGAGGTAAGGTTTTTATTCTAGGTATTATTTTACTACAAATTTTGGCATAATATGACATTTTTTTCAGCAAGTATTTATTACCTCCGTTACAAAAATTAAAAATGAATTTTAAAATTGTACGATTTGCTGCACTTGAAGCCTTCTTGTCAAAAGGCAAACCGTAGAGGACTTAGAAGACAGACTCCATCCAGGGTCACGTAAATGAAATCACAATAGCTTGGCTAGGAACCACCACACTAGAATTTGATCCAGAATATGGTTTAATACTACACTGAGAAGAAATGAGTTGTCTACCCCAGAGTTTGTTTAGCACAGAGTCCTTATTTATTTATTCACTTAATTTGTATTGAGGTGGAATTCACAGAACATGAAATTAACCATCTTACAGAAAAAGTGGAAATAACCATACCTTTATCTAGTTCCAAGACATTTTTATCTTACCTCTCATTCTCCAAACTAAAACCCCGTATGCACTAAGCAACCAAGCCCCCTCCCTACTCCCTTTAGCCCTAGGCAGCCACTATCTGTTTTCTGTTTCTGTGGGTTTAACTATTCTGAGTATTTCTTACATACGGAGTCACATGATATGGGTCCTTTTTTGTCTGACTTCTTCACATAGCATGTTTTCAAGGCTCATCCGCATTGGAGGAGGTATCTGGACTTCATTCCTTTTTATGGCTGAATAGCCACTATTTTTAATATCAAAACATTTTGGCAGTTATAAAAAAATCCAGCACTCACCCACGCAGAGGCCCACTACATTCTTCCCTCCACGGGCAATACCTTCCTCTGCACGGCAAGCATCCATCATAAAGTACAAATACTACAGAAGCACGCACAGGTAAAGCTGTAATTTGTTGCATGTTACTTAAGACTTGGAGAAGAAGCCTATAGACGTTTCTCTGCAAGGATTACAAGTGATTCTTTGTATAATAATAGACACCTTCTAGGGAACAAGAAATGTTCACTAAATGATGTGAAGAAAATAAATTAAGAAGCATATTCTTGAGACCCTTGCATCATGCAAATGTGTGCTGTGTACAGGCAGAGCTTAGAACACATGCAAATTTTTAGTTTTCTTGCAGCCAGCCCCACTTGGAATTTGGGTTTAAAATCTTTTCTTCAGTCTTTGTAGGTGGCATGGTATTTTAAAAAAGAAAGAGAGAGAGAATGAGCGTTAGAGATGAAAAGAGCTGGGTCCAAACCCTGCCTCCACTTCTTGTTAGCCCTTTGTCCTTGGGTACATGACTTTTAAGTTCCCTCATGGGTAAAATGGGAGTAATAATATTTACTTGTGGTCTCCAAAAGTTATTTATGTCCTTATTCCTAGAACCTGTAAATGTTACCTTATTTGGAAAAAGGGTTTCTATAGATGTGATTAAGTTAAGGGTTTTGAGATGAGATAATTACCCTGGATTATTCAGGTGGCCCCAGATGGCATGAGGCACAGATGGAAGTGACGTGGCCACAGGCCAAGGATTGCCACTGCTGGGAGCCACGGAAGCTGGAAGGTGAGGGACAGATTCCCTGCTGCAGCCTCCAGGGAGCGCGTGCCCCTGCCAGCGCTGTGATTTCAGCCCAGTAAAATGGGCTCTGGCCTTCTGGTTTCCAGAACTTTTAAAGAATAGTCGTTTGTAATTTTAAGGCACCAAACTTAGTGTGATTTGATGTAGCAGCTTGTGGAAGTGAAGGTAACATGACTACCTGTGACTGGCGTGTTAGTTTGCTTTCTTCCTTTCTGTCCCTGTATCAAGGGTGGTGTTTCTCCAACTTTGAGTCCAGTGGTTACGAGTTTGACTTCCAGAGCAGGATTTCTCAACCTTGGCACCAGTGGCACTTGGGGGCAGATAATTCTTGCTCTGGGACTGTCCTTTGCATTGCGTGACGTGTAGCCTCATCCCCACTCTCTAGATGCCAGTTGTACCTTTCTGCGTAGTTGTGACAACCAAAACGTCTCCAAACATTGCCAGTGTCAACTGGGGACAAAACTGTGCCCTGTTGAGAACCACTTACTTAGAGTTCAATGCCTGAGCTTGGTCTCAACTCCATCACTGAGCAGCTGTGTGGCTCAAACAACCTCTCTGAGCCTCAGTTTCATTATCCGTAAAATGATAATAGCACCTACATCACAGAGTTGTTGTAAAGATGTTCAAATGGTGTAACATATACATAAAGGCCTCCGAACAGTGCCTGGTACCTAGTAAAGTGTTTAATGAATGAACGTTTATTAACCCATGTCCTGCCATACTAGTTTGTCACACTATTTTTCTGTAGTTTCCATTATAGAATTAGTGAGCATTTAAAACATTCTCCTAGTATAAATAGTAACTCCGAGTATAAAGATCAACTTGTGTTTTGATGTTAAACAGCCTTCTGTCATCACCTCCCCCTCCCTCACCCCACACTGACAGTTGGTAAGGTATCACAACAAGATTTATATACCTGTACCACCTGTCAGTCAGGGAAACTTATTTCACTCTTTGTATATAATTTCTAGAAAAGCTGTAACAACAAGAAAACCTCTTCCATCTGTCAGTGATATTTCTATTATTCCATAATTACAGCGTTGTCTTCAGTGATGTAGCTGCTGAATTCACTGAAAGACATGTCAGAGTCTCCACTCGAATGTGTGAAATATTTGGCAACATTTCGGGAAATGCTGGAAAGTAATTTGAACAGATACCATCCTGTACTTTTGCAAGGAAGGGGAATGCACTCTTCACTGTGGTCCAGGCCATCATATCTCTGAACACTGAGGACACGGCAGTGAACAAAACAAAGATCCCTGTTGTCAGAATTTTGTATTCTAGCACGCTGTCGTAATCCGAGGCACGATGAGTTAGTTAGTAAATGTTATAGCGTGTTAGTGATAAGACTGTGGGAAAACAAGCAGTCCAGGGTAAGGGGGTTGGGAGTGCTGACGACGGTGCCAGGGGACAGGGTGTGATGTTAAATTGTGTGGGAGATTTTTGAATATTTTCAAAGGGACAGATGAAATACCTTTTGTTGTTGGTGGTGGTGTTGCAGTTTGGCCGGGGGGCCAGGTTAGAACCCACCACCCTCAGTGTATGGGGCCGATGCCCTGCCCACTGAGCCACAGGCGCCGCCCGAAATACCTTTGCCGGGTATTGAAAGCAGTGTTTGGTAATGCCCCTCTGTTTGTGACTAATGATTGGAATCCCTAAGTCTTTCAAGGGTGGGAAACCTTTTACCCCTTCTCCACAGTACTGCCTGAGAATGCCTTTCAGGTTTAAACCATGTGGTTTTAGTTTATCCCGGCAGCTGTGGGAATTCTTTATAGAAATGGTTCAGGAGCTACTTGGGAGGCTGAGGCAAGAGACTCGCTTGAGCCCAAGAGTTTGAAGTTGTTGTGAGCTATGAGGCCATGGAACTCTTCCGAGGGTGATATAGTGAGACTCTGTCTCAAAAAAAAAAAAAAAAAAAGAAAGAAAGAAAGGAGAGGTCAGGGATCATTATTGGCAATGCAATTTCAGGGAAGGAGTATGCTTACCAGAGAAAAGAACAGGTTTGGGGGTTTTTTGTTCTTTGGGGGGCAGGGTTTGTCCAAAAGACCTTCTTTTTAATTCTGGTTCCCCACTTATAAAGTAAATGGTTTTAGGCAAGTCACTTAACCTCTCCATGCCTCAGTGTCATTATAAGCATTGTAAGGATTAAATGAAATAACGTTTCTAAAGCACATAGACCCATGTCAAGGGCATAATAAACCCTCAGAAAATGTTGGTAGTTGTAATTCTATGAATAGCATAAAAGAATATTTCTATGGTAATGTGTAAGTATCCATGGCAATTACCTTGCCTTGTAAAGCCTGTAATGAACAGTTTCAAATATGTGAATATTTCCTGAATAATCCCCGCATGCCCTACCAAAGAGGGATCTACATAGAGAACCTATGAATTAATCCTTTTAAACTTGGGCCTTGGACACACTTTGAATCCTTTTGGCAAAGTGTCATCAAGGGGAATTGAGAAAACAGAGGCAGTGAATAATTCAGATAATAAAAGTCTAATGATGAAAAATTCAGGTGTGTAGATAGTTCTAGAGGATGATCTTCATGCTCCTCCATACAAAACAAATTATAAGTTGTTCTGTATAAGTAGTGTATGGTTTTCCCCCCTTAAAAAATGTGGAAAATATTAAAAGTATAAGGAATATAATCCTATCGCTAGAGATAACCACTCTTGGCATTCACAGTTGTATTCCCTGTGTTTGAGTAATTGCTATCACACTACATATGGTTTTGTATACACTGTCCTTTTTTCTAAATATTATAGTTACATGGGGTTGTCCTAGACGGTGAAGCAGTTACAAGTCTTACAGTCTAGAAAACTAGACTGTCAGGCTGTGGGAATCTTGAGTAACAGGTGATCTCTGCAACCTTAGAAGTAAGTCATCAGAAGTGCAGAGGATGGATCCCAGGATGAACCCAGCATGGTTCACCCATAGTCCTCAGTCACTCACCCAGGTGTCCTTAGAAAGCCCGAAAAGCAAAAGTGAGATCATCAGGCCTGACTGACCTCTAGGAGGCTTATGGTCACCTGAACAAAATACTCCTTTTCTCTCAGCCACTGTGTGGCCATGGAAAGCTGGCCTCGCTCTCTGAGCTGCAGGTTAGACTTCACTTTGCTATCTTCCATCAGTCCTTTGACACTGATTACAGTCTATTCAAGTGTAGACTCATTTCTGTTATGCACAAAAAATAGTGTGAAACGCCTGTAATCCCAGCACTTTGGAAGGCTGAGGCGGGTAGATTGCCTGAGCCTGGGAGTTTCAGACCAGCCTGAGCAAGAGCGAGACCCCGTCTCTAAAAAAAATAGCCTAGTGTTGTGGCAGGTGCCTATAGTCCCAGCTACTTGAGAGGCTGAGGCAAGAGAATTGCTTCAGCCCAAGAGTTTGAGGTTGCTGTGAGGCCACCACACTCTACCAAGGGCAACAAAGTGCAACTGTCTCAAATTGTATGAAGAAGGAGGTTGGATGAAGTGTTTTGCTCTTAAGACCAAATTCCAAGGAATTTTTTAGAGTCTTTGGCTATGTGATATTTTACACAAATATTTTTTAAGAGCCCCCCAATCTGACAGATGAACATGTTTCCCTCCGTTGTGTAATAGTAGTTCTAAAAACTTATAGCTGATCCATTGCCGTTTACTAGAGCCAAATAAGGGAGAGCTTGAATTTAAAGTAAAGAGTTTGTAAATTGCTTATATTCTTATTTTGTCAGCTTAACAGATTTGTGGAAAAAATAGATGTCTAAAAATGTATGGTAGCTGCTATGCAGTCTGCAGTCTGTGTATTCATTCTAAGTTTACAGTTTTTGTTTTACAAGGTCATCTGTAAATTAAGGGCTGACCAACAAACAAGGAAAGTATTGAAAAGAGTAATTTTTAACATTTTTTTATCATATCATATATGCATTCCATATGATTGAAAATAAAGATACTTAGAAAATATTTTTTCTTCACCTAGTTACATAGTTTGAAGATTCTAGTAATGTGTACATATATTATTCTTCTGTCTATATATTTCCTCTGTAATTTCTTCTTTGCCACAAACAAATATCACATATTTTTACCTTTCTTTTCATTTTCTAGAATTCCAGGTTAAAATACACATTTATCTCAATCTATCCTTTTAAAACAGCATTGTCTGATAGAAATAGGAGATCTTCATGGTTAATTTTAAATTTCATGGTATCCATACTTAAAAGGTAGAAAGAAATAGATAAAACTAATCTTGATACATTTTCTTTAACCTAATATGCCAAATATATCATTTCAATACTTAATAAGAAAAGTTATTAATAATATATTTTTTATTTTTAATTCAGCCCATAGTGTCCAAATCCAGTGTATATCTATATAGTACATATCAACGTAGACACTAGATTTTCTTCAGAGATACGTGATCTGTATTTAGATTTCATATCCTTTATAGTCGAAAAAATAGAAACACATTCATAAGTATGTTCCAACATACTTAAAAGTTTCCCAAGAACAGAAACAGCATCCATTTTTTTTAAATGTCCAATTATAATGAAATGAAATAAAAAATTCACCTGGTCGGTTGCAGACATATTGAGTGCTAAATAGCCACTTGTTGGTGATAGATCATGGCTATGGTATTTGGCAACACATCTCCAGAATTTTGACTCCTGATCTAAAAAGACAGGATTAAAATGTCAATAGAAACATTACATTCGTGACAAGGAAGAGGGTGTAAGAGAAAGGGATTGTTGCTACTAGCCAAAGTAGCAAACCTCAGAGATGAGAAACTTCAGAGCCCTAGCTTCATTAAATTCAGCTCTGCTTTATTCCGACTAAAGAGAACTAGGGGGCTTCATTATGTAATAAAATGGCCTTGAAATGCAAGTTTCTTCCTCTTTTTTTCTAAGAGAATCAGTAGTGGAGGATGGTTGCTCTAGATTCCTGCCCTGTCTTACAGATTCTTCAATATGACTTTCTCTAACTGCTCTATTCAGTAGAGTAACCTGTATTTACATGCGGCTACTAAGCCCTGTGAAGGGTAGCTGAATCAGTGGTTATTAAATTCCTTTTAATTTAAATTTAAAAATTGGTACTGAGTTTAGTTATTGAAAAACATTTAAGTATGTTTGGAGCAACTGGGTACATGAGTCTACTTTTTCAACTGTGTATTTTATGAAATCTAAATATTGTGAAGAGATCCCAGTTCCAGATAAGGTAATAAGTGTACCTCACTCTGATTCTCCCATGGAATACAGCTATAAAACCTAACCAGAAAGCATGCAGCAGCTACTTGAAGACCCTGAAAAGTAAATAGAGACAGGAAGACTGGGGAAAATGACCAGAATTTGAAGTGTCACCAAACTGGTAAAGGAAAATAAATCTGTTTCCTGTTACTCCATTGTGGCTAGAAGTGGAAATCTCTACAAAGACTTAAGACTGAACTGACATTGGAAACACAATCCGCAGAAAGGGGTTTAGAACACAAAGCCTCAATCTAACCAGGAAAGTGGCATGCTAAAATAAAAACAACAATCAGTAGGATTTGAATAGAGTGTAGGATACAAGCCCAAATGACTTGGCATATGAAGGACCAGTCTACATGTGTAAAGACAATCAACAGAGGCCAAGACACATGATGAAGTTATCTGATGCACTTCAAAGCAACTGATATAAAAATGCTCAGGAAGTAAAGGCAAACACTTCTGAAACAGATAGGAATCCTCAGTAAATGAATACAGGTTATAAAGGAGAACCAAATCAAACATTTAGAACTAAAAATGCAATAACCACAGATTTAAAACTTTCTAAATAGGCTCAACAGCAGAATGGAGATGAGAGGGAGAAGTCAGTGAACTTGAAGGTGGAGGAACAAATTGTCTGATCTGAACAACAGGAAGAAAAAAAGACTAGAAAATAAAAAAGGGCAGAGCCTCATGGACCTATGGAGAAATATTAAAGGGTCTAATGTTTAGACCCTTTACTGGCATCAGATTCCCAGCAGAAGACAGAAAAGAGTATAGCCGCGGAACAATATTTGAATAAATAAAAACCGAAAAATCCCCAAATATAGCGTAATCCTACACAGTTAAGAACTTCATAAAGCCCTAAACATAAACCCAAAGACATCTGTACCCAGAAACATTATCATCAAATTGCTGAAAACCAAAGATGACAAAAAAAAAATCTTAAAAACAGAAAAAAATAATGCATTATCTATAGAGGAACAATAACTTTGTTTTACTCATCAAGGCCAAAAGCAAGTGAAACAACATTTTAAAGTACTGAGAGAAATTGTCAACCCAGAGTTCTATATACAGCAAAAATATTTTTGGGAATGTTCAGACATCCTCAGATGAAGGCAAACTAAGAGACTTCATTGTCAGTAGTTGACCTGGTTTAAGAATATTTCTAAAAAACTTTCTACAGACAGAAGGAAAATGATGTCAGAAAAGAACTTGGAATATCTGGAATAAAGGCAGAAACAGAAATGGCGAATACAATAGACTAATCTTCTTCCTCTTTGGAGATCACTACAATAGGCTAATCTTCTCTTTAGTTCTTTAAAATATATGCAGTATTGTTGGAAGAAAACAATGAAATACTGTCTGATGAAGTTTTCAATGTGTGCAGATGTAATTTATGACAACTATAGCATAAAGCACAGAGTATAAAGGGAACTATATTGTGCTAAGACTTTTATATTACAATTGAAGTGGTAAGATAAAAGTACAGTATGTGTATTATAAGTTAGAACAACCACTTAGAAAACTGTAAGAAGAAATTTATGGTCAATAGACAAAAATGTAATGCTAAAAAATGTATGATTACTCAAAAGAGGACAAGAAAGGAGAAGTAGGGGAATGAAAAACAGAAGGAACAAACAGAAAACAAATAATGAAATAGTATCATTAAATCCAAACATGTCAAAAATTACATTAGATGTATGTTCTAAACAAACCAATTAAAAAACAGAGATTCTTTGAAAGGATAAATGCAATCAATATTTTAATGAAAATTTAGCATGTGAGATGCTAAGTGAGATGTGCATTAAATACAAACCGCACACCAAATTTTGAAGACTCAATAGGAAAAAACGTGAAATTTCTCATTGGTTTTTATATAGAGTACATGATAAAATGGTATTTTTATATAATGAGTGTAAAATACATTACTAAAATTTCACTTATTTCCTTGTACTTTTAAAAATACTATTACCAGAAAATTTAAGATTACTTCTATGGCTTGCACTAAAATTTTTATCAAACAACAATGTCATAAGGTATGGCTTTTATAAAAAATGATGAGGAATATTTTAAGCAACAAACAGGGTTGGTCAGAAGCTGTATTTCATATTGTCTTAGTTAAGACATTAGGAGATCTGGTAGTCCTTTAAGAATTTGCCTGTGGCTCAGTGAGTAGGGCGCTGGCTCCATATACCAAGGGTTGTGGGTTCAAACCCAGTCCTGGCCGAACTGCAACAAAAAAATAGCCAGGCGTTGTGGCGGGCACCTGTAGTCCCAGTTGCTCGGGAGGCTGAGACAAGAGAATCACCTAAGCCCAGGAGCTGGAGGTTGCTGTGAGCCATGAAGCCATGGCACTCGACCAAGGCAACAAAGTGAGACTCTGTCTCTAAAAAAAAAAAAAAAAACAAAAACCAAAAAACAAACAAAAAAACTAATTAAAAAAAAAAAAAAGAATTTGACTCTTTTGGACTGGGTCTAACTAAAGACATATATAAAACAATTTTGGTGTGCAAAATATCTATGGTTAACTACAATCCCAGCTCCATAGCATGCATACTGGGAGTTCTTTTGAGATGGGTCATTCATCCATTGCCTTACTTAGTATTTCTCCCAAATCAATAAAAACTACTTCTAGTTTATCAAGGCTGAAAACATTATTGCTAAACTTCTTTTCTCTGAAAAAGCAATTTTAGCCATATATTCTGGTTGGAATAGATAAATGGAAGTCCTCACTGCAAAACAAACAAAACAGTACTCTAGCAATGAAAGCAATAGAGTGGATGGGGAAAAGTGGGAGCTAAGTTATGAATGACCGGCATCCAGTGGAGTTTATCTTTAGCTGCTAAAGTTGGAGCCCTCTGAAAAGGAGAATTCATACTCACATTTCTTGGAATGAGTAGTTGGCCTATCTGTTAGGAGTTTGGGATAATTTATGAACTAGGGACAAACCATAAAGGTCAGCCCACTCTGCTGGACTCGTCCTCTCCCTTGTAAGTTTAACATTTAGCCTATAAAGACCCCGTATGTTTATCTCTGTGTCCTTACCTCCAAACTGTAAGCTCCTTGAGTCCAAAAAGCCATAACTATTTTGTTTAAAGCTTTGCCCCTAGTGTTAACATAATGCTAAGCACACAGGAGTTCATAAATATGCTAAAAATAAATGAACATATATCAAAGTCTCATCTTAGCCAAGTCTTGCTGGCAGGAGGTATAAAGGCATTTTTGGCTTCATCTAAACAATTCTAAAGAGTCTTATCCTGAAATTTTCCCATTGATAACTTTTACCTTTTGGAAATACAAACATATTTCTTTTTTTCTTTTTTTGCAGTTTTTGGCCGGGGCTGGGTTTGAACCTGCCACCTCTGGCATATGGGGCCAGTGCCCCACTCCTTTGAGCCACAGGAGCTGCCCTACATATTTCCTAACTCTGAAGATTAATCCAGAAGATAGTGATCATTTTTGATTTAGTATAGCATTTAATCCTAATTACTAGTAGTGTGAGGAATTAGAAGGGAATTGACAGTGGAGCAGGGAGGGAGAGAGAGAGAGAGAAATGACTCTGCATTTAACCTGCTTTGAGAAGACTGGGATATGGCACTACCAAGGACTTCTGGTCTGGATGGTTTCATACCTAGGTAGGAATAAATTAATGATAGGGAGTGGCCTGGATGTTCTTCTCTGAGGTCTCTCTGGTTCTTATACAGTGTTATGACTCTTGTATGCATGAAGCCTCAAAATTCCACATCAATTTGAATGAATTTCAGAGTATTTCTGTAACGTTCCTGTGAAGTGTCGTGGTAGAAAAAAGAATGACCATATCAGATATGGTAGTCTGCTGGTAGTCAACTGTCCTTTGGGGGAATAAATATTCACATGCTTTTGAGTTTATTGAAAGTATTTCTTCTCTTAGGTGAAATTGCCCGTATTTGTTTCCTATTGCTGCTGTAACAAATTCCCACAGACTTAGTGGCTTGAAACGATATGCGTTTAGTGTCCTATAGTTCTGGAAGTCAGAAGTCCAAAATTGGTCTTATCAGACAAAAATCAAGATGTCTACAAGGCTGGCTTCCTTCTGGAGGCTTGGGGAAGAATCCTTCTTCTTGCCTTTTCTAGATTCTAGAGTCTTGCCACATTCCTTGGCCCATGGTCCCTCCCATCTTCAAAGCCTCACTAGTTAGTTGAGTCCTTCCATATCGCACCACTTACACCAAGTCTTCTGTCCCTGCCTTCCATTTAAAGGACTCTTGTGATTATACTGGGCCCACCACATAATCCAGGATCATCTTATTTTAAGGTCACCTGATAAGTAATCTTAATTCCACCTGTAACCTCAGTTCCGCCTTGCCATGTGATTACCACATATTCCAGGGATCAGAACATGGTCGTCCTTGGGGTCCAGTGTCCTGTCACATTTCTGTGACTCTGAGTTTTAAAGTTTTTTTTTTAATAATTTTATTAAATCATAATTGTGTACATTGGTGCAATCATAGGGCAGAATGTGCTTCATATACAATCAGAATGAGTTTTAAAGTTTTAACCAACAATTTTAAGGATAGTAATTTTTGACCCTGTTTCTGAATTAGTTAATGGATGGCAGGAATCAAGTGAAGAAATTAGGGCTCAGTAATGTCCTAGAATAACTAAAGGGTCTCTCTTCAGTGAAGCCTGCCTCCATCTCCCTCCATCCCTAGCTCTTTTTGTTTTTCTGTTTTTTTTTGAGACAGAGTCTCACTATGTCACCCTGGGTAGAGTGCCATGGCATCACAACTCAGCAACCTCAAACTCTTGAGCTTGAGCAATTCTCTTGCCTCAGCCTCCCAGGTAGCTGGGACTTCAGGCACCCACCACAACACCTAGCTATTTTTTGTTGCAGTTGTCATTGTTGTTTAGCTGGCCTGGGCTGGGTTTGAACCCGGCTCCCTCCGTGTATGTGACTGGCGCCATAACCACTGTGGTACGGGCGCCGAGCCTCTAGCTGTTTCTTAAATCTGGTTATGTGTAGAAGATTCTGTTACGCAGGACCGTGTTCCTATCCATGGAAAGACAGAAACTATGTCCTTCTAAAGTAAATAGGAATGTATTGTCTAAGCTTATTTTTTTTACCTCTAATCAAAGATATCCTAAATGTTTGCCAGAGTTCAGTATGCAATCTTTTCTCCCTGCTGAGCAGGTGGCTGAAAGGGGTGGAATGTTGTTTTTCTGAATATAGAATCATAATGTCCTTGGGAACATGCTCATTAAAAATGAAAAATCAGTCTATGTTAATTTGCATTTCAGTCCACTCTTGGGTAGATTTTTATATCTGGTTCTCACTATAATTATTTTCATCTCTGGTGGAAATACCATATCCATTTGCAGATTAATTATGTCATTATCAAAGGGTTGGAGGGAAATCTTTAAAATTCATTGTTAACATTTAAAGAAAATACACAGGAACCTGATAGAGAAGAGCTAAAACAGATTTTTCTGAGTGTACTCATAGTGAGCAACAAAACTAGCACTTATCTTTAGGTTGATGTTATTAAACATTTAGGCTTTCCTTTATGGAGTGTTGGTTTGGAGGATAATAAATTGGTCAAGAGGGCTCAATAGTTAAGCTTCATTGCACGTTTATGATCTCTGTCTCAGCCTTCAGTCATTTAGAAGTGTTTATGAGTGCATACTATGGGCTACATCCTTTGGAAGGCAGTGAGGATACTCCTTAGAGCCGCTTTTCTGTGCAACTCTAGAAGTTGCCATTTACTTCACTCTGTAGTCTATATGAATGGTGCCCTTTGGAGTTGGGCACTTAAAGAATATGAGGACTTATGCAGGGACCCTGGAATTCCAAATAAGGAGAGGTTGCAACCCTGTGGGAAACAGATTCGCAAACAGACTCTCAATAATTCTCATGTTACGTGTGAGTGGGTACATGCAGTAATAGCACAGAAGAAGGAGCTCTTCCTTTTCTTAGGATAGACTGGGATATCTGGAAAGGTTTTTCAGAGGAAGCCCTACTTAAACTGAGTCTTGAAGGATCAGCAGGAAATGAAAAAGTTGGATGGTTTTATGGACCAACCTAGTAATCTGTGCAAAGGAACAGAGGCGTGCAAAAGCATGCTGTATTTGCAAGATTTGCAAGTATTTCAGTATGACTGAATTGTGAGATTCAGAAGTGTGGGAATGTCGGGTTTCAGTGCAGCTGCCTGTATCCTAAAATGTTGGGATTTCAGGCAGCTGTCTGTATTCTTGTTTCTTACGGTGTTCTTGGAAGAAGAACAAGACACCCAAAAGTAAAGCAAGCATGAAACAAAATTGAGGCAAAGAAGGATACGTTTACAGAGTAAGAGCAAGGTACAGGCTTACAGAGCAAGATATATTTGCCATAGACAATGAACGGGCTTCTGTGGTCATGACAAGAAAAGAAAGAGGCTTTGGTTATGTGGTTTTAGCTGGGTTGAGCCTGTCTGGTGGTTCAGAGGTCACCAGGGAACAGAGCTCTCGTGATCCTCTCTAGAAGTTCATTGGGGGGTGTGGACCACACTGTGTATTTAAGCTAATAGCGTGATAATTAGCCTTAAGGCTGTTGTAGGTCACCTTCAAGACTCCATTGTACCTGTTGCTAGGCCTGTGGGTTAGAGCCCTCTGCATCCTGTAGCAGTCAGGGCTGGCAGGGTGTTTCCTCCTCCCCAGGAGTGAGCAGTCACTTGGGACAAAATTAAGGCGCGCAGCACCAAGATGGGGGCCTCCTGCCACACATACTTGTCCTTTTTCCCCAAAAGAGCCAGAATCCTAACTACCTAACAGGAATGTGATGAGGCAAAGCGTTTAACCTTTCTGTGCCTTAGTTCCCCATTTAGTAAAACAAAGAAAACATCACCACTGAACTCAGGGGGTTTTGTGAGATTTATGTATTTATTTATTTATTTTGGAGACAGAGTCCCACTGTGTCACCCTCTTTAGAGTGTTGTAGTGTCTTAGCTCACGGCAACCTCAAACTGTTGGGTTTTGTGCTCCTCTTGCCTCAGCCTCCGGAGTAGCTGGGACTACAGGCACCTGCCACAATGCCTGGCTATTTTTAGAGATGGGGTCTCACTCTTGCTCAGGCTGGTCTTGAACTCCTAACTCAGGCGATCCACCCGCCTCAGCCTCCCAGAGTGCTAGGATTACAGGCATGAGCCATCGCACCCGGCCATTTTGTGGGTTTTAAATGAGATACAAATAAAGTTTAGGCTAGAGCCTGACATATAAAAGGCACTTAACAAATGTCAGCTACTAGTGTTGACGATGAGAACGATCGTCATACATGAGGTTGAAAAAGTAGGCAAAAGCTGCACAACCTATGCTGAGGGTTTTGATGTAATACTATTGGGGGGAAATTGCTGAAGGATTTTTTTTCTTTAAATATGATCCGCAGGTTTTTTTTTTTTTTTTAATAAGCTCTGTGTCATCATTTTGCAAGGCTGATTAGACCCCATGAAATTGATGCATACTACTCAAAATCATCAGAGAGACTGGTGAAGAAAAATGCCATTTTATCCTTTACACTCGAAATGGAAACCCCTGAAGGTGCTGTGATAATTATGGCAACGAGGTGGTGCATTTTCTTCCCATGAATTGGGTAAACCTCTGAGCTCCTGTGTTTAACATTAAATGGTTTCTTAAGTGAGGATGAGGAGAGTCCTGAGCAAATGCAGGGAAATGCTTTGAAGGGCGAGTTTTATTGGATGTTGTTATTTCTGTAAGTTTTGTAAGGCCACCCCTTTCAGGTGTTGCCAACCCAGCAGCTCAGCCTTGCTCACTTCCTCCATGTCTGCCAGCTGGGAATTCTCACAGCTCCTGGTTCGAGACGCCATCTTCTCTGGAGATGCTGGTGACACTCTGCTTTTCGCCTCTTTCTCCTTTTCAAGATAAACCTTTTTTTGACCCATTCTGCCACCAAACCACGTGTTTTCAGGAGATATTATGGTTTTCTAGTTTATCTCAGTTTTCTTTAAGGCTGATTGCTCTTTGATGATATTTTGGGATTTACAGTTATCTCAATGAATGGTTTCTATAGTATTCATTTATTCATGGCATTCAGAATCTAAACAGTGGGTTATTTCTGGGGCTGTTTAGTCAGGTAGGCCTATCTACTGTGGGTGAATTCACAGTACTATTGATTATGTAGGATGGCCTTTCCATTTCTAAATGTCATCTCATTTTCCTAACCTGTTGTTTTAATCATCTCTTATACTAGATTTTGAAATTCAATATGTCTGGGGAGCTGCAGTTCAATGAATGAGTTAGGAGGATAAGATTTGTCTTCAGAGTTGCCGTGTTTGTATAATAAACATTCTTTTATCAAGGGAGTAGTGTAGGCCTTTAGAATTTGGGTATCTTTTTACTGAATGTTTGGGGAACATAACCATTTATTTCACTGAATTTCATGCTGCTCTTTAAAGGTAGAATGTTACCTTATACATTCTAGCAAGCATTGTAAGGTCAGACTAATTAGGCAATAATTTACAAAAAAAAAAAAGGTAATAATGCTAGCAAAGACAAAGAATGTATTGTCATTGTAGGTGATAAAGTAAATTTTTTCTTATCCTCACCTTTATTCTGTGATCTCTTAACCATACAGATCTGTGTAGCCAAAAACATTGATTTTATGTCTGATATTGTAATTACCTTGATTTCTTTAACAATAGTTGTTTAAAATAGTGAAGCATTTTATGCATGCTTGACATTTGCATTTTTAAATAAAATTAGAGTTTAAGAAAAGTGGAGAAGGCCCATATAAATTCACTGGCTTTGGAACATGCTTTCTGAATATTGTTTATAAGCATTTCAACAAAATGCTGTGATGGAATACTAAAATCATTGCTCATTATCTCAAATTCTCTTGTAGGTCATTTGTTCTTAACTGTTTAAAAAAAAAAAAAAAAGAAGTGTTCACTGTGTTTTTGCTCCAAAGGAAATCAGTTGCAATTGTTCATAATGGGTGCTTATTTAAAAATGAAAGCTCTGAGGAAAACTGCACTTCTAATTTTAATACTTCAAACATTACAGATGTTGGCATTGTGATAAAACAGAGCTTGCCTCTAGTATCATTTTAATGGGCTGTTCCACAGCAGTTATAATGAAATATTTATTAAAATACCTATGCTGTGCTGAAAATTTGGGGGTATACCTGGGCTACACTTAATTCTGTGCTCTAGCGAATCATTTTATAATAATTCCTGGTACATATTTTTATTAATACATGAGAAAAAATAGTTGTTCTCCCTTGTCTGAGTTGGAATAAACTTGTAGCAAAAATCCAAGCAAGAGCACCAGTGCTATTTTTAAATGTGCAAAGCATGTTTTTCTTTTTCTTAAAAAAATTTCTCTAGCAAAATTGGACCTCAGATTTTAAGAAATATAATTTATTATGGCTATTTTGTGTATAGATAAATACTAATAGATTACAGAAAGTAATTTGCTAACTTATTGAGAAAAGCCAAAAAGCATGTAAAAATACCAAATTCATTAATTTTTTAAAATGCAGATATAAAAAACAAAAGTGCCACTTTTTATTATCTAAGTTTAAAAACAATGGTTATATTAACGTTGAAATAAAGGTAAAGAAGCTCAGCACCCATAGCACAGTGGTTGCTGCACCAGCCACATGCACTGAAGGTGGCAGGTTCAAACCCACCCCAGGGCCAGCTAAACAACTGCAACAAAAAATAGCTGGGCATTGTGGCAGGTGCCTGTAGTCCCAGCTACTTGGGAGGCTGAAGCAAGAGAATCGCTGAAGCCCAAGAGTTTGAGGTTGCTGTGAGCTGTG
The DNA here is from genome assembly GCA_963574655.1 of Perodicticus potto. Taxonomy (NCBI): domain Eukaryota; kingdom Metazoa; phylum Chordata; class Mammalia; order Primates; family Lorisidae; genus Perodicticus; species Perodicticus potto. The sequence continues at coordinate 3,528 of CAUYRH010027322.1, read as the reverse complement.
ATGCCACAGCACTCTACTGAGGGTGACATAGTGAGACTCTGTTTCTACAAAAAAGAAAAAAGAAAGAAAGAAATAGAGGTAAAGAAGAAGTATTCTTGGGTCTTTTGGGAATGTGGATTGATAGACATGTTCTAAAGGGTGCTGGTGATGTGTTTATAAGAAGCCTCTATCAGTAGATAATCAAATTGTGGTTATTTGATCCATTGAATACCTTGTAGCCATATAGAATGATCCTGTCCAGGAAAAGATGGCATAATATGGTAGGCATTATGCAAGCTAGTTTGCATAATATGGTCTCATTTATTGTTAAAAAAGGAGTGTACACTAAGATTTGATAGGTATCTATAATAAAGCATGAACAGAGGCTATCATTGGATAAGGGATTGTAGGAAATCTCTGCTTTTTTGTATAAGAAATACAGACTTGTGTGTGTGTGTGAGTCAGTCTCCAAAAGTTGTCCCAGGCTGGAGTGCCATGACCTCACCCAGCTCACAGCAACCTTAAACTGCTGGGTTCAAGGGATGCTCTTGTTTCAGCCTCTCTAGTAGTTGGGATTATGGGCATCTGCCACAAGGTCTGTCTAATCTTGCTGTTTTTGGTTGATACAAAGGTCTTGTTCTTGCTCCTGAGCTCAAGGGATCCTCCTGCCTCAGCCTCCCAGAGACATTTCTTTCTTCTTTTTTTGTAGAGACAGAGTCTCACCCTATTGCCCCCTGTAGAGTGCTGTGGTGTCACACAGTTCACAGCAACCTCCAATTCCTGGGCTTAGGTGATTCTCTTGCCTCTGCCTCCCAAATAGCTGGGACTACAGGTGCCTGCCACAATGCCTGGTTATTTTCGTTGTTGTTTTTCAGTTCGGCCAGGGCTGGGTTTGAACCTGCCACCCTCGGTATATGGGGCTGGCGCTCTACTTACTGAGCCACAGGTGCCGCCCCCAGAGATATTTCTTACAAGAAAAAAAAAAAAAGCTTTTGCCAGGAGCCGTGGCTCACACCTGTAATCTCAGCACTCTCCAAGGCCAAGGAGGGCGGATTGCTTGAGCTCAGGAGTTGGAGACCAGCCTGAGCAAGAGCGAGACCCCCCCCACCATCTAAAAAAAAAAAAAAAAAAAGCTAGGTATTGTGGTGGGCACCTGTAGTCTCAGCTCCTGGGGAGGCTAAGGCGGGAGGATCACTTGAGCCCAGAAGTCGGAGGTTGCTGTGAGTTAAGCTGATGCCATTGCACTCTACAGAGGGTGATAAAGTGAGACTCTGTCTCAAAAAAAAAAAAAAAAAAAAATTTAAAATCAAAAATCAAAAGATACTCCTTAAATTCAAAGGAGTAGGACCCAGATGGTCTCAGCATATTTGGGGAGTATTGATAACTATTAAGTAGGGTAACCATAAAATTTATTGAAAGGAGTTTTGAGAGAATTGGTCTAAACCAGAATTTTTCCATGTAAATTTGATGAATAGACGCAATACTATTTCAACTTTTTCTAAATATAGAGCAAAAAACAAATGTCTAAGGTTTTTTAAGATATCAAAATAATCTTAGTATGAGCCCTTCACAAAGATAGTGTGCATGCGTGTATATATATATATATAAGTACACATACTGCAAACCAGTCTTGCTTACAGGTATTAATGAAAAACCTTTCAATAAAATATCACCAAGTAAAATTTAGCAGCATAGCATTAAATAAATACCATGGGGTCCTTTGAAATTATGTAAATTTGATTCAATATGGGAGAAGTTAGTCTATTAGATTAAAAGAAAAATCTATATGGTCATCCTAATAGGTGCCAAAAAATGCTTTGATGATGGCAGTGATTACCTGAATGTGTCAATTTATCAAGACTCACTGAACTATATTCTTTAAGTGGAAAGTAAATTTTATTGCATGTAAATTATATGTCAATAAAATTAACTTTAAAAAGAACAAATAAAATTAGTTCATGGAAACTAAAAAAAAAAAATCAGACACATTCCTAAGTAAAAAGAAAAAAATTAAAACTTAGTAAAATAAGAATAAGTAGAATTTGTGATTCCGTTTGAATATATAAGCCTCATGCCAAACTAGCATATTTCATGAACCATGAGAAGCATTCCTGTTTAAGCTACATGGTCAAAATGTGGACTTTGACTGAAATTGTAAACCTTCCACAGAAAACACATGCACATCATGAGATAAAAGGAAGAAATAATAAATAGGAATATTGGATAGGAGGTTGCAAACCTATCATTATTTGCAGGTGTTTCAATTGCATACTAGAAAGTAGAGAAACTGAAAAATTATTTGAAACAAAAAGAGAAGTCAGTAAGATGGGAGTAGTTATTACTAATGCTGGTGGGGATGGAGGTGGGTAGAAAAGGAAAAAGTAGATGTATATATGATCCTTTAGGAGAAGTTTCAAAGGCATCAGGCACCACCATTCACACACACCCTGAGCCAACCCCTAAGCGAGAAAAACTGCTGTAAGACCCGGCTGCTGCCCCCTTAGAGAGCACGTGGCCAGAGACAAGTGTTGGGTATAAATAAATGGGACAGGACAGGTGCAGTCGCTCACACCTGTAACCCCAGCACTTTGAGACACTGAGGTGGAAGGATCACTTAAGGCCAAGGCTTGGAGGTTGCAGCGAGCTATGATTGCAGCACACCACTGCTTTCTAGCCTGGGCAACAGAGTGAGCCCCTCTTTAAAAAAAAAAAAAAAATAGAAAGAAAGAAAAAGGAAAAAATTTTTTTCAAAGAATGGATTTTCAGAGATCCCAGCTTGTTTTGATTAGGTTATGTCAGCTTATCCATTTATTTTTTTAGGTTAACACCTACAAATTGTGACTGTCCACGTTTCTAAAAATCGAGATTATTAACCTCTATTGAAAAATTAGAAGCTTGAGCAATATGTCACACCTAGGCAAGAGTTGGCTGGAATTAAACAGTGGTTGTCTGGCAACATTAGGTGCCCCAGGCCTCTCCATTCCACACAGTGCAAATGCTCTTTCTCTCAGCACTGTGGCCCCTTATCTATCCATCAGCCCTTGAAGGCGTTTCAATGGGGACTCCAAGTGTTGACAAATAGAGCAGAGAGACTGGGAAAACCTGCTGAGCTCTTAATTGTAAAGCATTGCCTTTAGGAATTGGCTTGTCATTCTGTTGAGAAGTCATGGAAACATTTGAACAAATTATTACACATTTATTTTACTAAATGTATAGCTTGCTTATACTTTATAATACATCCCCCAGGTTATTTTTTAAATGGAAAAATTATTTTTAAAATGAAGAGAAAATCGAGGCCCATCTTTTCCGGGAAGTGGGCATCTCCCTGAGTGCCTTCTTCCTTCTGAATTCTGAGGCTTGTGCAGGGTGCTTTTTAGCCCAGGGGAATCTTTCTGGGGCTTTTTTGGGTTTTTTTTTGTAGAGACAGAGTCTCACTTTATCGCCCTCGGTAGAGTGCCATGGCGTCACACAGCTCACAGCAACCTCCAACTCCTGGGCTTAGGCGATTCTCTTGCCTCAGCCTCCCGAGTTGCTGGGACTACAGGCGCC
>CAUYRH010027321.1:0-18690 GCA_963574655.1 Perodicticus potto | reverse complement strand
TAAAAGGATTTTTTTCCTTCTGGGTAGATGCCCAGTAATGGGATTGCAGGATCAAATGGGAGGTCAAGCTTGAGTTCTTTGAGAGTTCTCCATACTTCCTTCCAAAAAGGTTGTATCAGTTTGCAGTCCCACCAGCAGTTATTGCTTATTTTTAAGTTTGGTGATTCCTCAACTATCTAATATATTGATATGCTCATAGAAGGAATTTTTTTTTAATTTAATTTATTTTTTTTGTTACATTTTCGCCCTTGGTAGAGTGCCATGGTGTCATAGGTCACAGCAACCTCAAAATTTGGGCTTAAGTGATTCTCTTGCCTCAGCCTCCCAAGGAGCTGGGACTACAGAGCACCGCCCAGCTGTTTTGTTGTTGTTGTTGTTGTTGTTGCAGGTGTTATTGTTGTTTTAGCTGGCCCAGGCTGGATTCGAACTCAGCAGCCTCGGTGTATGTAACCACTGTGCTGTGGACACCAAGCCAGAATTTTTAAATTTTGATAATTATTTAAAAATCTGTCATCATTTGGCTGTCTTTTTTCTAGTACACATATCTCTGTTGAAATTCTCTGTCTATTCATGCATGGTGCCCAAGTTTCCACTAGATCCTTTAACACATGAATCATCGTTATTTTAAAATCCTGCTTGATGGTTTGAACATCTTTGTTATTTCTAGATCTGGTTTTGTTGGCTGCGTATCTCCTGCCAGTGGCTGGTTTTTCTGGCTTTTTGGGTGTATCTTTTATTATTATTGAAAGCTGGACATTGTGTTTAGATACACAGTAGAGATTAAGGCACATAGTATTTATGCCCCTTTCCTGTCACGCTGTTAGTGTAGTAGGTTGAATTAATGAGTTAGTGCTCAGTAGGTTTTCTTGTCCCGATGCACCACAGGCTTCGGATTTCTGTAGTGACGTCTGTCTGCCCTGTGCTTGTTGTGGGCCCAGCCCCCCAACGTGCTGGACCATGGGTGTCTGTCCACACTGCTCCTTTTAGCAGCACACGGTGTGCTTCTCACTTGGAAGCGCTGGGCTCACCCCAGGCCGGTGGTGGACGGCGTAGCTTCAGTTTTATGCAGGACTCATGCTCCTGAGTCTTGAGTTGGGTTTTTCCCAATGTATTTTCCCTTCCCTGCATGGCATCTAACTTCTGCTATGAGCCTGAGGTTTGAAGGGGGGGTCTCCTGTACCTTCCTCGCATTAGCATGTTTTGTATCTGTTTTTGTACTTGATTTGTAAGTGTGCAGGATACTGGGCCCAAGAGTATTTCCCTTACCTCCTTGCTCTGGGCAGACCATATTTGCTTCTACATCTCCCCCAGAAACAGTAGATCCTGGGAAGGTTTTCCTGCCCTCATCCATTAGCTTGTCCGTAAGCCTTTTGTGGATATGAAGGAAGGGCCTGGGGAGTGGGCAGAGTTTTGTATCTGTGCACCACTAAGGAAGACCCTCTTTTTAGTTGTTCTTTCTTCTGAGCACTGTGGTAAACCTGCTTGTGAGTGAGTGCAGGACACCTTGTGTGTTGGGCTCCCTGTCACACTAGCCTGTCATGCTAGTCCATCCTCACTCAGCCTTTAAACGATTTTTTTTTTTTAAAGCTGTTTTCTTCTTACTTGCTTTTATTCTGGCCACCTCTGCCTCCCATGTTCTACTAAAGGGAAATAGTTCTTTGTTCTGTCTTTTCTTGGTGGGACTTGTCAGTCTTTGGAAGCTGTTCGTCTCACTGCTTTAGGACCTCAGCTCAGATGGGCTCGAGAAAGTTCATGGTTGTACGTGAGCTGGCTTTTTCACTTGTTAGGTGATGCTGTCCTGTAGAACCTGTGTGTTTCATTTCCTGTGAATTCTCTATTCCTACACTTTGACTCTGTTGGTGTTTTTATAGGTTTCTTAAAGATACTGTATAAGATTCTTTTTTGCAGACATAGACATTCTATGTCATTTTTGTTTAAGCTATGGTTTCAATATTTTTCCTTTTCATTTTGATTGTAGTTTTGTCCACTGAACCTATCTTTTTTTTTTTTTTTAACTTGACATTTGTCATATCAGCTTTCAGAAAAATACAATTGGCTCTCCATATCTGGGGATTCTGTGAAGAATACAGTATCACAACTATTCATATAGCATTTATATTCATTAGGTATTATAAACACTCTAATGGTGATTTAAAGTATACAGGAGATTGTGTATAGGTTGTATGTAAATACTGTGCTGTTTTATATCAGAGTCCTGAGAATCCATGGATGTTTATATCCTTGGCGGGGGGAGGTCCTGGAACCATTCCTTCGATACCAAGAGATGACTATGAATAGTGTTATTTTGTTAGTTTTGATTATTTTTATATCTAATTAGTGCTTCTTAAGTGTTTTCTAAAATCCCAGAACATGGGATTTTCTGAACTTTGTATAACCTTATGGAGCTTATGAATCTCTGACTGTAGATAATTCCAGATAGTTCAGACATTTATAAGGGGTTATTGAGCTTAATTTGTGACGTGTGCTTTATGTATCCTCCACCTTCTCCCCTTCTTTCAATTCATAACCACTGTGGGACCCTATTCAGGCTAGTGTGCTTTGGGTTTGATCCTTTACTTACCTACAGGCTTTCCTTTTTTCCCTCTTTTTAAAATCTATTGTAGGAAGATGATTTTAAGATTTTTTTTAAAAAACTTACTTTGAGAAAATTTTGTCATTCTTGTGTAAGTCTTAAAGTATTTCAGAGTTTCCATATATCCTTCACCCAACTTCCTCTTATGTTAACATCTTACATGTCCACAAAACATTTATCAAAGCGTGGACGTTAATGTTGGTATGACACTATAAACTAATGCACAAAACTTGCTGGATTTCACTGACTTTTTTCTCTAATGTCCTTCCTATTCCAGGTTTTAACCCAGGATCACATTGTGTTTGGAGTTAAATTGGTTTTTAACTATAATTCTGTAAAAGGAAGATACAGACTCATTTGGTGTATGAAAAGTTTAGGACTTTTGCATCTTGGTTTTTCTCCCCATGATTTAAAAAATTGAGGGTTTTTCTCCCCATGATTTAAAAAATTGAGGGTAAATTGTCACGATATAATTTTATGCTCATGCTAATTAACTGGTTGCCACACCTCCATTCTTGTGTGTTTTTATAGTTCATTCTATATTTGCAGAATCATCTTTCTGAAGTGTAGTCTAAACATTTCCCTTTTTTCACCCTAAAACATTTACTGATTTTCTCATTGTTTATAAAGTTAAGGTGATTTACATTCAGGGTTCTCCATAGCTTGGTTATAAGCTGAGTATTTTCTTACTTGTTGTCTTTATGTATTTTGCTGGAGTCTTTTCTTCCTTCCTTGGCTTCTTTCTTCCCTCCCTCCCTCTCTTTCTTTCATGCTATGCTTGCCTTAATCTTTATAGTCCTAATTAATGCCTTTCTCCTAATTTGTTTGTACCTAATTAATGATTGTACTAATTGCCATTCCTTTTATGCAGAGACTAATCTGCATTATGCCCGCTAGACAATCTGATTATTAGACAATTCATTCAAGGTTTGAAAGAGAGGAATAGAAAAAAAAAAAACCTTAACATTTACTTTATTATACTGGACATATGTACAGACATTATCTTTTAAAATATTTTGTTCTCTTTATTAAATAGCCTTTTTTCTAGTTGAGCTTCCAACCACCTGTCACTTTGTGCAAAGTACTTTCCATTTGTTTTTAAATTTTATTCACACAGTAAACGTATTAAGTACCTCAGAGAAATTAAGAAACTTTGCTCATGGACATGTTGGATTTCGATTTAGAATCTCACATTTTCATATACTTCTTCTTTTTTTTTTATCTTAAGACAAAGCCTCAAGCTTTCACCCTGGCTAGAGTGGTGTGCATCACAGCTCACAGCAACCGCCAGCTCTTGGGCTTAAGTGATTCTCTTGCCTCAGCCTCTCAAGTAGCTGGGACTACAGGTGCCCACCACAGCACTGGGCTATTTCTTGGTTGTAGTTGTCATTGTCGTTGGCAGGCCCAGGCTGGATTCGAACTCACCGGCTCTGGTGTGTATGGCTATAGGCACCAAGCCTTCATGTACTTCTGTCTTTTATTTTGAAGAGAGTTCTTATTACACCTTAAGTGAGGCATAATTAAATCTACATCCAGAATGGCATTCAGATTATATTAATTTAAGGAAGAAAAATTTTCTTTTGAAAAATTATTTATTTTTATTTTTAAAGCTGTGTGGTCAGCCCCAGCTTCTTGGGAGGCTGAGGCAAAAGAATCACTTAAGCCCAAGAGTTTGAGGTTGCTGTGAGTTTGACACCACGGCACTCTACCGAGGGCGACATGGTAAGAATCTGTCTCAAAAAAACCAAACAAACAAAAGCTGTGTGGTGACAAAAAAAGAGATGCGAATGCCTCTTTAATGCTATTGCTTTCTTTTGGTGCCGCCTTCCTTTCAAAATTTCACGTATGTGAAGTGACTTCACGTCCCATTGAAAGCATGTGAGTCTTGCTCTGCTGGTTGGTTGATCCTCTTGGCTCACAGATACTTAGTGGCATGTGTGGTAGGCACTGTTGGAAACACCAGGGATGTGGCAGTGAATTAAACAACAAAACTTCCTGCCTTATGGACTTTAACTTTTGGTTCTTACTACTGCTATTTCATTAATAGTGTATAGAGTAGAAAGGCCACATATAAACTCGTTTATTTTTTTTCTTTTATATCTTAACATGATATAGAATTAAAAAGTACAGTTGAAGGAAGAAGTACACACACAACATACACCTGACTTCTCTGGCATTTATTCTCCTTTGGTGGTGTTTCTCACAAAGATGAATCTCAAGTGGGCATCAGGGCAGATGGAGAAACCATTGAATACCTGACGTTCAGCTCCAAGTTCATAGTCAGTGATGCTACCAGTGTATTTGTCCTCTGCACTTTCATTGCAATGTGCACTTTCTACATCCAACTCTCTTCTCTCCAAGGCTAGCAGATGCAACTCGACTTCATTGCCAGCACAAAGATATTTGTTAGGTTTTCCAAAGCTGAGTTGTGTCAGAGCACATAGTAGAGTTCAAACGTAAATTGGGCTAGGAAGGAGATGAATATCTCACAGGCCGTGTTGCTTTTTAAAACAGAGAACGATAATGAAGTCATCGTAGCTTTATGTGTTTTGAGTGGGGATGTGAGGATTGGGGGCTCTACATTAACCAGTATTACATAAAAGAACATTCAAGTGTATGTTGAGAGAATGCCGTGGGTAGAGGTAGAGACACTGGCAATAACTTTGATTATTTGAACTTCTACTAGGTGCTGTTTTAGGTACTCCAGTAGTATTACTGCATTTAACGTGTATTAAAACTTTGAGGGCGGCACCTGTGGCTCAAAGGAGTAGGGTGCCGGCCCCATATACCGGAGGTGGCGGGTTCAAACCCAGCCCCAGCCAAAACTGCAAAAAAAAAAAAACCAACTTTGAGAAGTGGTAACAAGTATTCTCCTTTTTTTGATGAGGAGGCAGATTTAGGAGGTGAAGTTGTTAGTCCCATGGTAGTTAAATTGGGGACGGTGAGATTTGAACACGTGTCCAGTTGATGCTGCTACCACACACTTGCCTTTCGACTACTCTGTTACTAATATCAGATTCTTTCCATTTCAGGTTTCTTTCTTTCTTTTCTTGGAGACAGTTTGACTTTGTCACCTTTGGTATAGTGCTGTGGCGTCGTATCTCACAGCAACCTCCAACTCTTGGGCTCAAGCAATTCTCTTGCCTCAGCCTCCCGAAGAGCTGGGACTACAGGCGCCCACCACGATGCCTGGCTATTTTTCTCTAAAAATAGGGGTCTCGCTCTGGCTCAGGTTGGTCATGAACCTGTGAGCTTAAGCAGTCCACCTGGCTCTGCCTCCCAGAGTGTTAGATTACAGGTGTGAGCCAACGTGTCTGGCCCCATTTCAGGGTTATTTCTGAAATATGAATCTTTTTTTCTAATTCCCTTTCATATGCCTTGGCCAATTATTACCTAAGTGTAGTTGGGATTTAAAAAAAAAATGGATAGGAATGGGCATTTCATTGGCCCTAGAAAGATTTAATACTTGAAAGTATTAGAAGCAGGTCAAAGATAACACTGCCTGGGTTGGAAGGAATGTTTAGTATGTAAAGAATAAAGTGTCGGCTGGCGTCTGTGGCTCAGTGAGTAGGGTGCCAGCCCCATATACTGAGGGTGGCGGGTTTGAACCTGGCCCCGGCCAGGTTGGGTGCCTGTAGTCCCAGCTACTCAGAAGGCTGAGGCAAGAGAATCACCTAAGCCCAAGAGCTGGAGATTGCTGTGAGCTGTGACGCCACGGCACTCTACTGAGGGCAACAAAGTAAGACTTTGTCTCTAAAAAAAAAAAAAAAAAAGAAGTAAAGTGCCCATGCTTGTGCCCAAATAGTGTGAAATGTTTGCTTGGTGTAGTGTGACATAAGAAAATCATTTGCAGGTTATCTAATTTACCTTGGAAAATGTAGGCACATTTTGCCAGATGAATTATGATTTACTTAAATCTTAAAACCTAAATCTAAATGGTGAATAAGTGACAGGGGTTATTATACTACCTGTAACAAAAAGTTTTATTTCTAAAATAAAAGCTAAGTAAATTTTATCTCTTCTTCAGGCTCAGTTTTATCAGACTTTCGAGGGTATTTTATCACCTCACAAATTTTTGATATCATTTGGGTGTCCGGTGAGTCAGTTCAGTTATGACTCTGTCTGGAGTCAGCACAGACCCCACAGGGTAAGGCTCAGTCCCACAAGATTGCCCCTATTTCAGATGCTAGCCACACGTAGGGTGTCCAGCCTACCCGGCCTACTCATTTTTCTGCCTGGCTGATAGCAAATTCAGGGCTTTTCATCCTCAACCCTCACTGCTAACTTACTAGAACAACTCACAGAACTTAGGAAAATGTTTTATTTACTATTGCCAGTTTATTATGAACCAGGAACAGCCAGATGGAAGCGGTAACAGGGCCAGGTTTTGGGGGAAGGAGTAGCAGAGCTTCTTGCTTCCTCTAGGCCAGTGGTTCTCAACCTGTGGGTCGCAACCCCTTTGTAACAATGAAAACACATCCTGCATATCAGATATTTACATTATGATTCAAAACAGTAGCAAAATTATAGTTATGAAGTAGCAACAAAAATAATTTTATGGTTGGGGGTCACCATAACACGAGGAACTATATTAAAGGGTCGCGGCATTGGGAAGGTTGAGAACCACTGCTCTAGGGCCTTCACCCTCTCATTGTTCACCAACCTGGAGGTTCACTGAACCCCATTGTTTGGGGGAGAGGGTTGGAGGTTTTATTTAGGCATGATTGAATAAGTCACTGGCCATTGGTGACTGAACTCTTCCCTAATCCCTCCTGCTCCCCAGGGATTAGGAGTGGAACGAGGCTGAAGGATCTAACCCTGTGATGGAGGCTTGGCCTTTCTGGTGACCAGCCCCCATCCTGAAGCTGTCCAAGAGTCCTATCAGCCAAGAGCCATCTCCTTAGCACACAAAGACACTTTGATAATTTACAGAATTCCAGATGTTTTAGGAGCTCTGTGCCAGGAACTGAGGACAAAGACCCAATGCTGTATGTGTTATATTTCCCATTATAGCACAACTTTTTATTGGAGGGAAGCAAATAGCATGGTCTGGGACTTTCCAGAGAACGCGGTCTCCATGGAAATAGAAGTAGTAAATAGAGTTTTCTTTTGTCTAATGCTCAGTATTACTTTGGAGAGACTCTTCTGAAGTGAATTCTACTTGGATAGTTTTTTTTGTTTGTTTGTTTTTTTGCAGTTCAGCCGAGGCTGGGTTTGAACCCGCCACTTTCAGCATATGGGGCTGGCGCCCTACTCACTGAGCCACAGGCGCCACCCAACTTGGATAGATTTTTTTTTTTTGAGACAGCCTCAAGCTGTCCCCCTGGATAGAGTGCTGTGGCATCACAGCTCACAGCAATCTCCAATTCCTGGGCTCAAGCGAGTCTCCTGCCTCTGCCTCCCAAGTAGCTGGGACTAGAGGCACCCACCACAACACCCAGCCATTTTTTTTTGGTTGCAGCCATCATTGTTGTTTGGCGGGCCCAGGCTGGATTTGAACCCGCCAGCTCAGGTGTACGTGGCTGGTGCCTTAGCCCGTTGAACCACAGGCGCCGAGCCGGATAGTTTTTTTAATGTTCTTTAGTATTATTTCACTGTCCAAGAAAAATATGTTTTTATTTTGCTGTACATTTTATATGTTGTATTGGACATTTTAAGACAATGGGTACTTTGGTTACCATTTAGCATAATGTTAGGAATCCTTTATCATCTTTGGATTGTTATATTTCTTTCAATCTGACTACATAATACAATTGGAATAGCTACTGTGATCGTTTATGTAAAGACTGCATTTCTTAGCATTTGGTCCAAGCATCTTTATTTTTTTAATGTGCTTCATTTTGCATATATTTATTTTAAGACAATAGAAGATGCTAACAAATGATGAGGATTTTTTATTTAGTGTATAAATTAAACTCTTGAATGGTCACTAGATGGCCTGCTAGTATTGCGTTTTAACTTGGCTTGTTATGGCATAAAGAAGTAGACTTTCTGCTGCTGGTTTTAATCTAACGTGATATTTTAAATACTGTTTTTAAATCTACCTAGAACTATAGGTTTACTAGTACTATAAATTATTTATTTAAAGGTTTTTCTTTGTACAAAATGGTGGCTTGGTGCTCTAAATGGATTTTATACTGCCCATAAAAGCCAGACTTCACAGCTCAGTTTTAAAGTGTTGCCAGAGTTCTGTTTTGTGTTCATGCTTTGGTTGTATGTAGTTTAGATAATAAAAATTTAATAGTTACATAAAAATATGAACGAGCCCTAGTTTCAAATCTGTTGAGCATATTTGGCTCAAGAAAAAAGTACAGAAAATATTTAAAAGGAAAAGCTGGAAATATGGAATTGCCATGTTTATTAACATGTTCAGAGTTCTTCAGGAAGATTAACATGTGAAGGCAAGAGCTACTACTATTCTGTGCAGTGAGTGGAGTTTGCCTTGCCTGCCTGTTTGTAGGTGAAAATGATCATCTATTTGAATAAGGATATGGACATAGCATGTGTTAGATCTTAGATTGTGTTTAGTCATTCAAACAAAACGTTTTGTGTACCCCATGTTATATTTTCAAATTAAATGAATACTTAAAAGTTCATAATATTTAAATATTTCTAGACTTACAGGGACTGGAAGGCACTCATTATTGGTAGTGTGTGAATTGTTTACTGATCGAGAGGACTCCTGGAAGCTTCCCCGTGGCTCCTTTACCTGTAAGAGCCGAGCGTCTGTGGAGCTCTTCAGATTGGAGGTGGGGTGTCTAGGGACATGAAGACTCTCTCCTGGAGTGGCTTATGATCGATTTGGTTTTAAAGGAGATTTCTTGAAATAAAAGGTCTTTTATGTACAAGTTGAAGAAGAGCACATTGTTTCTGACAATTAACTGCGTCTGCAGAAATCCTAATGAAACCCAAATAAAATGGATATTTTGTGTGGCAGGGACTTCTCATTCTGCTGTCCAGATATCTTGCCTCGCTTTGAGGTGGTTTTGTTCCTTTTAGATGTTTAGTAGTGGTTTTGGAAGTGGAGAAGATTTGTCACTAGACTGTGGTAGAAACTAGTTGTGTCTGCATTTTTAAAGATTTTTTTTTTTGTATTCCTGATAGAATACAAAATAGACTCAATCCTTATGTCTTCACACACAAATCTATGTAGAACTCATTTCCACCAAGCAGATGCTCCCTGATCCTCTCAATTCATGCTATGTTTACATTAATTCTAGAAATACTCACTTTAGGTATTTTCTTTTTAAAGAGAAAAACAGTAGCAATCTCTTGAATTTTTATTTTGGCATTGGTTAGGCACCAGAAGAATTTTGTATCTAAGTTTTGAGGCCAAAATTCATTTAAAAATATTTGCTGTATGTGAATTTTGAAAAGGGAAGAATTTTATGACGCTCTTGTAATAAATTATTTTGACTCAAAAGCAAAATATGTAAAAGATTTTACCTCTTCTTTTTTTTTTTTTTTTTTTTTTTGAGACAGAGTCTCACTTTATTTTTTTTTTTTTGAGACAGAGCCTCAAGGTGTCACCTTGGGTGGAGTGCTGTGGTATCACAGCTCACAGCAACCTCCAATTCCGGGGCTCAAGCGAGTCTCCTGCCTCTGCCTCCCAAGTAATTGGGACTATAGGCACCCACTACAATGCCTGGCCATGATTTGGTTGCAGCCGTCATTGATGTTTGGCAGGCCCGGGCTGGATTTGAACCCGCCAGCTCAGGTGTACGTGGCTGGCGCCTTAGCCCGTTGAGCCACAGGTGCTGAGCCGATTTTACCTCTTCTTAAAAAGAAAATTATTATGACCTCTATGTTAGTACAAATTACTAAAAACACATTCATGCTAAATTATGAGTAACTTTGTTGTTGGTACAGAAAACATTTAAATAATTTGGTTGAGCTCATAGTACAGATAATTACTCTTTTCATATTCAAACTAGTTTTCTTAGAGACAGATTTGCTCTCAAATTAACTGTACATTTGTTTTTGAACTTGGGTGTTGTTGGAAGGAAACTGTAGTCTAGGCCGGGTGCTGTGGCTCATGCCTATAATCCCAGCACTCTTGGAGGCCAAGGCAGGTGGATTGCTTGAACTCAGGAGTTTGAGACCAGCCTGAGCAAGACTGAGACCTTTTCTCTACTAAAAATAGAAAAAACTAGCTGGGTATAGTGGTGGGTCCCTGTAGTCTCAGCTACTTGAGAGGCTGAGGCAGGGGGATCACTTGAGCCTGAGATTTTGAGGTTGCTGTGATCTACAAAGATGCCGTGGCACTCTATCCAGGGCGACAGAGTGGGACTTTGTCTCAAAAATTAAAAAAAAGGAAACTGTAGTGTAGACATTGTCCTTTGTGTAGTTCTTACTTGGAACATCTCTTCAGAGGGATGGAGTCACATACCTGAGTGCACTGTTGGTGTCGTAGGGCTCTGGAGAGGGACAGCTTGGGGGGGAGGGGAGGGGAGGTCAGCAGGGTCCCAGCCCTGTGCCTGGAGCATCACAGTGGGCCATGCACACTATTCATCGGTATTTGTGAGCTGAGCTGTGAGTTTAGCAAACTAGTTAAAAATGCCTTGTCGATTCCAGTAAAGACGAGAAGATTTGTCTGTTGAATAGTTTCTTCTGACTCTCCAAAACTGTTGATAGTACCAGAAGTAACCGCAGACGGGTAGAGCCGCAGACCCCTACTACAACCTTCAAAAGGGTCTCCCTTCCTTGATAGGTTTCAGGGATGGCAAAGAGAGCTTTATAGAGAGCAGTTCTTACCATTGAAGTTGAGAATGAGCTTCTTTTCTTCTCTGGGGTCCTGATGTCTCTTCTTATCAGACTTCATATTCTGGTTTTCAAAGTGCCAAGGGAGTCTAAAGTGGTGGAAATAGAGGTTTTTAATTTTATTCACAATGGCAGTGTTGAAAAAGTTGTTCACTTATCCTTAATGGAATTGTTTAGGCCTAACTGAAATGTCGAGCGTCTATTTTTTGTCTAGAACTTTCCCAACACATTGATAGATCACATGGTGACCAGAAACTTGGGAGTTATAAATGTTTAATAAAATCACAAAAATGCATTAGGAACAATTTGTATGACAGAATATTTCATAACTTAGATTTTATGAGAGGGTTTTTTTTTGTTGTTGTTGTTTTTGTGGGGAGGAGAATAGCCCTGGAACCTTAGCTGGAATCCTAATTCCAACATTGACCAACTATGTGATGTTGGGGGAAAAAACAGCCTAATTCTCTCATCTGTGAAGTGAGAAATAATAGTAGACCTGCCTCCGAGTTCTACTGAGGATTTTGTGAGTTAACATATGCAAAGTACTTAGAAGTACTCTGGCAAATAGCAAGCATACTATAATTATTATTATTTATTGTGGTAAGTACATTGGAAGAAAATATTGCAGGGATTGGTGGTAATTCACTGACCCTTCCTGGGTCTCAATTTTCTCTTCTGTGAAGGGAGGGTAGCAAAAGTTTCTTTTAACCTTCATAGGTAGGATTGTGTGAAGATTAAATGAATTAATCTCTGAGAACTGTTTTTCAACCTTTTTTTTTATCACGGCACACTCGAACCTTTAGTTAAACTTCCACAGGACACTTAAATTATGTTGATCAAAAAAAAGAGTAAAAAAAGTATATACTTACTGTGCTTTGAACTTCTTTTGAAAATAATTTAATTAATGATTTTTAAAACTTTTCTCAGCACACCTGAGATCGTCTCATGGCACTTCAGTGTGCCAGGTGCACCCATTGAAAAATCACTGTCTCAGAACTATGTGAGGTGATTTGGTCAGCATCCTGTTAACTTTAGCCCCCACAGTTTAGATACTTCAAGTCATTTAATTGTCACTTCAAGTCATTTAATTGCCTATAACGTGTATGTGTGTGTCTTATGTATCTTTTATTTTGTTTTCAGACAACTGAGGAGGAAATGGGTTGTGAGATAGATGTTCAAGGTTGCATGGTTAGAATTTGAACTCAGATCCCAGGTACAAAAAGTCTGTGCCCTCTTTTCTTCATGTTACTAGTACTGAGAACATCACTATAGATCCCTGTTACTTTTTTTGTATCTCTCTTTTGTTTTGATGATCCTATGTCCTTGAAGTTTTATGACTCATGTAAATATTTAACTTTTAAGTCTCTTGGGAAATTGTATCCTATTCTTCCTCTCAGAAGTCCTAATGAATGCCTGACTTTTTGTGTAGCTTCAGTTAATTTTAGAGGGTTTTTTTGGGGAGGGATGTGTGTATGTAGAGGATTTGTATGTATGTGTATAGAGGATTTGAATTCTTCCTTTTATAGTTGAGTGTGCAGTGTGTATGCCCAAGGGCGTCTCTGGGATCTTTACATATCTAAGACCTTAGTTGAAATGCAGTATCTATGTGCATTTCACCTAATGCAGTCAAATCGTGTCCTTTCAGAAAAAGCTTATTCTGGATATTTATTTTCTCTTTGATGAAGTAATAGGCTTTGTATAGATTGCTGAAACTAGTTTGTCCTGTAATGTGCCTGTGGATGGAACACAGTTAGAAGAGAAGATAGAAAAGTGATAACCATGTATAGGGCTATAGGGTAATTTACTTTTCTCATTTCCAAATCCTCTTCACTGCTATTTTGTAATTTTAAATAATAACATTAAAAATAATTCCTGGAGTAGGAAGACAGGCTGTATCTCTTGCCAGATTTAAAGAAGAATTTTTTTTCTGCATATGGTTTCCTCTTCAGGCACACAATTACATATTTTGTATAAACTGTGTATGTTCACAAAGAACTACTTCTTTGAACCTTTCAGCAAAATTTCAGACATGCCCTCTTTAGTATGAGTTCATTGGAAATAATCTGAATCTGCCCTGTCTGTATATGGTTGTATAATGCGTGTTTATATCTACAAAGAGAAAGTAGAGGCAGCTGGTGGGCTTCCTTTCTTTACCACTGGTTTTTAAGACCCTCATGTGGTATATACCCTCAGTAAGCAATAAATGGTTTGTGGCCGTGGTCTTTTTATTCCATCTTTGAGGAAACAGAGTAGGGAGAGTGGGAGAATTGGAGGAGAATAATTCTTTCTAGCTTCTCAGAACTCACAGGGGCCGCCTGAGCAGGGTCACCTAAGCCTTTTTTGAGCTCATGTAGCTTTGATACTTAGCTGTGGCTCTTTTTATCCTTTACCGAAGATATTGTGCAAAACCAAATGATAAGTCGAAATTTCTTTTTAAATTTATTCTTCAGGAAAAATAGTGGAGAGTGTCCTTACAAATTTAGTTTTTTTGGTTACTGTTTTATTTTGAATTATTTTTAAAATTGTTTTGTATTTTTTTTAGGTAGACTTTAGGTTCACAGCAAAATTAATGTCATGTACGTTACGTATAGTGCAGTCTTTCCAGATTAGCTCCATTCACTTAGCAATTTGCATTTCAGGTCCCCCCAGGCCTTTCCATAACTTGGCAGTTCTTTCTTCTTAGTGTTGAATAATATTAATATTGCACCCTCTAGATGATCCAATTTGTTTATGCATTTATCTATTAAAGGGCATCTTGTTGTTTTCAAGTTTTAGCAATTATGAGTAAATGTCTATAAATACCGTGTGCTGGCTCGGCGCCTGTGGCTCAGCGGGCTAAGGCGCCAGCCACGTACACCTGAGCTGGCGGGTTCGAATCCAGCCTTGGCCCGCCAAACAACAATGACGGCTGCAACCAAAAAAAAGGCCTGGCGTTGTGGCGGGCGCATGTAGTCCCAGCTACTTGGGAGGCGGAGGCAGGAGACTCGCTTGAGCCCAGGAATTGGAAGTTGCTGTGAGCTGTGATGCCACAGCTCTCTATCCTGGGTAACAGCTTGAGGCTCTGTCTCCAAAAAAAAAAAAAAGAAATACCGTGTGCTGCAGGTTTCTGTGTGAACTTAAGTTTTTCAGCTCAATTAGGTATATATCAAAGAGTGAAATTATTGGCAAGGGTATGTTTAGTTTGTGACAAACTGCTTAACTGTCTCCCAAAGTGGCTGTACCGTTTTGCCTTCCCACGAGCCACAGATAAGAGTGTCCTCTGCTCTACATCCACAGCAGCATTTGGTGGTGTCAGTGTTTTGGATTTTGGCCATTTAAATTAGTGTATTGTGGTATCTTTTTTAAAAATTTGTAATTCCCTAATGACCTAATGATGTTGAACATCTTTTTTATGTGATTGTTGGCAATCTGTATATCTTTTTGGTGAGGTCTTCTGCCCATTTTTAAATTGGGTTCATTTTCTTATTGATGAGTTTTAAGAGTTCTTTGTATATTTTGGATACAGTCCACTATCTAAAAACATCCCTCTTGCCAATATTTTTTCTCATTCTCTTGAGAATTACTTTATTTTGATTACCAAAGTACTGTGTGGACACATGTATGAAAAGCCCTCAGCCAATGCCAATTTTGTGTAGTTATGGAGGTTCCCTGACAGACTTGGCTTTAAAAACAAGTTAAAGTGATTAAACGCATTTAGTAATTAAACCTAGGGCTATGACGAGCATTATGAACAAGCTTCGTGGCGCTCTCCTTTAGAGCAGTGTGTCAATGGGTGTCTTGTGGTCATCACAAATAAATACTTAGAGACTAAATGGGGAAAAACACTGTCCCAATGTTACATTGGTATAAATGAGTACTTCAAGCCTGGATAAGTTCTTGGTGGGATCAAAAAATGCTGTTTTTCAAACCATAACGGTGGGAATAAAGCTGACATATTCTGGAATACTGTGTTGCGTACGTAAAAAGATAGCTTTTGTGACGCAACTGGTAAAGGTCCATATGGAACATGGAATCAAAGGATTTCCTGACATGTAAAGAAAGTAATAGTCTTGGAGAAAGAGTCTCAAGTAATTACTGGAATCCTTGGTAGGATAGATTATCCTGACATGCTTTGTGTGTGGCAACTGGGTGTCTGACCTGAAGCCAGGACATGCTGGAGAATATTTCAAGTGATTTGCATTTTTGCTTCCAAATTTTTTATTGTTACCTTATTTGGAGCCAGCTGTTATCTGCAGTTGCCTGATTTTGAGTATATTTTAGAAACTTAATCTTTCCCTCTAGATAATGGGACGTTGTGCTTAATTACGTCTTGTACGTGGCATGTTATTCAACTAACATTAGGAAAATGGGGGAGGGCGCACAGTTTTCAGAGCTCTTTTATTCTTTTTTGGGTCTCATTTTGAAGTGTTAATTTTCTTCATTAAGATGCCCTTTGACAAACTCAAAATTGTTGACTCAGTCATGGAATTGTGCTTCTATTATATAGGATATTGTACCTGTGGATGCCTCTTACGAAGTAAAAGAACTGTACGTGCCAGAAAATAAACTTCACTTGGCAAAAACAGATGCAGAAACATTACCAGCATTGAAAATTAATAAAGTAAGTTCCTTGTTGCTTTTCATTCCAAGTGACATATCCTTCACTACAGTTGTTTGTTAAATTTGTGATTTGTAGCAGTATTTGAGGCCAGTGGTGGTAGCAGGAGGAGTAAGGGTGCTGTAGTATATACCACAGTTTCCAGGGATAGGAAATGTGTTTAATTTGTGAAACCAGGCACTCAATTTACTACAGCTTTTACTTGTTTTTAAGTCATAATATTTATTTATTTTGAAATATCAAAGATTATCAGATCTTTAGGCTTATCAGAATGAACGAATACTAAAAGGTTAAGAAATACTATACTAAGTAAAAAGGATATTTTCCCTTTTAACTGCATTTCCTAATCTCTTGCCACACGCTTCACTCTCCCTTCCTTACATAGTCAAGAATAATTCTATTGGCTAGGCAAGGTGGCTCACACCTAGTCCTGTCACTCTGGGAGGCTAAGGCAGGTGGATTGCTTGAACTCAGAAGTTCAAGACCAGCTTGAACAAGAGCAAGATCCTGTCTCTACTAAAAATAGAAAAACTACCTGGTTATAGTGGTGGGTGGGCCTATAGTCCCAGCTACGCAGGAGGCTGAGGCAATAGGATTGCTCAAGCCCAAACATTTGAGGTTACTATGAGCTATGATGACACTGAGCACTCTACGCAGGGTAACTGAGTGCGACTCTGTTAAAAAAAAAAAAGAAGAAGAAGAATTTTATTGTATCTTTTACCCCTTACAGTATCAATAGATAGTCTTTTTTTTTTTTGAGACAGAGCCTCAAGCTGGCACCCTGGATAGAGCGCTGTGGCATCCCAGCTCACAGCAACCTCCAATTCCTGGGTTCAAGCGAGTCTCCTGCCTCTGCCTCCCAAGTAGCTGGGACTACAGGCGCCTGCCACAACGCCCGGCCATTTTTTGGTTGCAGCCGTCATTTTTTTGTTTGGCGGCCCGGGCTGGATTCGAACCCGCCAGCTCAGGTGTACGTGGCTGGCGCCTTAGCCTGTTGAGCCACAGACGCCGAGCCCAGTAGATAGTCTTAACAATAGACAAGTACTTAAACTAGACATGATGAGAATGGAAACAGTAATTTATCATTTTCAAATCTTAAGAGAATTTTGAGTTATATCATTTATTTGTACTTTAAAAACAGGCAGAGGAGTATAGAGTTAGAATTTGGATTAGAAGTTAGATTTCCTATCCACTTTTTTAATATAGTAGTATCTAAAGCACCCAGGTAAGCACCAAATCTGAAACTAAGGGGAAGGGAAAAGAAAACAGAATAAAACTTCCGGGCTTAGAGAAAGGCTCTCAAGTAGTTACAGGAATCCCTGATAGGAGCTGATGATCCTGATGGGCTTCGTGTGTGGCGACTTAGTGTCTGACCTGAAGCCAGGACGTGCTGGGCAGTGGCCAGGAGAGAGAGTTGCAGAGCGGAGCAACTCAAGCAGCAAACCACTTGGCAGAGGAACAGCTTGTCACCCACTGACTTTGCATGGAAGGAATACACCCGGACAGAGAAAGACAGAGAAAGAATTTGGATGAATGTGAACATGAATCCTTACCTGCCCTGAAAGACAGTAGCTTTCTGTCTGTGTCGGCTTTTCTTCTGCTCAGTGGCTCTCAGATGGGTTCAGGTGGCAGAGCACCCGGAAGGCACACCGCCCGTCTTTGTACCTCCTCACAGGCCCCATTTCCAAATACAGCCACGTTATGGGTTAGGGCTTCAACACAGCAATTTGGAGGAGATACAGACATTCAGTCTCTAACAGATACCATCTAGAATGGAATTCTAACAGAGATAAATAGTACCCACCATCCAAGGCTTTAGAAAAATCAGTAAGAGGGAAACTTGGAAGTAAAATTAAAAAGATTCTCTGTGAATACAGTTTTTTTTTTTGTTTTGATTTTTTTTTTTCCCCTGTGAATTGAAGCAGGAGAATACCTTACCATGATTTGATTTTGCACTGAAACACATTGGCAAATGTACTTTGGGAGTAACTAGTAGGCTACATTCTACTGTGCACCACTTGGCCAGGTGCTTCATCTTTCTCCTTTGAGAACCACTGAGGTGGACCCAGTTAAAATTGAATGTATCCAGCTTACATTAATGGTATATACATAGTTTATCAATTCTTTAATGTTCTGATGTGAGGTGCTAGAAATCTTGGAACCCAAGGTTTCTTTGTAAAATGCAGAATACTCTTCTCATTGATGAGGGACCTTTTGGTAAATACTTTTTTGTGTGTTGTTGCCGTTTTTGGCCCGGGCTGGGTTTGAACCCAGCCTTATGCCTAAGGCACCAGCCATGTACACCTGAGCTGGCAGTTTCCAATCCAACCTGGGCCCCCCAAACAACAATGACGGCTGCAACCAAAAAATGGCCGGGCCTTGTGGCGGGCACCTGTAGTCCCAGCTACTTGGGAGGCGGAGGCAGGAGGACTCGCTTGAGCCCAGGAATTGGAGGTTGCTGTGAGCTGTGATGCCACAGCACTCTATCCAGGGTGACAGCTTGAGGCTCTGTCTCAAAAAAAAAAAGACAAAGAAAAAGAAATGCTAGTTCTTTCTGTATAGTAGCCTGACTTTCCATGGTCCTCTACCGAGTTTTTTTTTTTTTTTTTTAGAGATAGAGTCTCACTTTATCCACAGTAGAGTGCCGGGGCATAACACAGCTCACAGCAACCTCCAACTACTGCACACAGGCGATTCTCCTGCCGCCGCCTTCCAAGTATCTGGGGCTACAGGCGCCCAC
>CAUYRH010027320.1:0-51248 GCA_963574655.1 Perodicticus potto | reverse complement strand
ATAGAGGCCATCTACAGCAAACCCACAGCCAATATAGTATTGAATGGAGTTAAATTGAAGTCATTTCCACTTACCTCAGGAACCAGGCAAGGTTGCCCATTATCTCCCCTGCTCTTCAACAATGTAATGGAAGTTTTAGCCAGTGCAATTAGGGAAGAAAAGGCGATCAATGGTATTCACATAGGGTCATAAGAGATTAAAGTTTCACTTTTCGCAGATGATAATGATTGTATATCTGGAAAACACCAGGGATTCTACTACAAAACTTAGAAGTGATCAAGGAATACAGCAATGTCTCAGGCTACAATATCAGCACCCATAAGTCTGTAGCCTTTATATATACCAACAATAGCCAAGCTGGAAAAACAGTCAAGGACTCTATTCCTTTCACAGTAGTACCAAAGAAGATGAAATATTTGGGATTTTACCTAACAAAGGATGTGAAAGATCTCTATAAAGAGAACTATGAAACTTTAAGAAAAGAAATAGCTGAAAATGTTAGCAAATGGAAAAATAGACCATGCTCATGGCTGGGAAGAATCAACATTGTTAAAATGTCTATACTACCCAAAGCAATATATAATTTTAATGCAATTCCTATTAAAACTCCATTGTCATATTTTAAAGATCTCAAAGAAATAATACTTCATTTTATATGGAATCAGAAAAAAACCTCAAATAGCGAAGACATTACTCAGAAATAAAAACAAAAACAGGAGGAATCACGCTACCAGACCTGAGACTGTACTATAAATTGATAGTGTTCAGAACAACATGGTACTGGCACAAAAACAGAGAGGTAGATGTTTGGAACAGAATAGAGAACCAAGAGATGAATCCAGCTACTTACTGTCACTTGATCTTTGACAAGCCAATTAAAAACATTCAGTCGGGAAAAGACTCTCTATTAAACAAATGGTACTGGTGAACTGGCTAGCGACCTGTAAAAGGCTGAAACTTGACCCACACCTCTCACCATTAACTAAGATAGAGTCTCACTGGATTAAACACTTAAATTTAAGACATGAAACTATAAAAGTTCTACAAGAAAGTGCAGGGAAAACTCTTGAAGGAATCGGCTTGGGTGAATATTTTATGAGGAGGACTCAATAGGCAATTGAAGCAGTATCAAAGATACACTACCTGATCAAACTAAAAAGCTTCTGTACAGCCAAGAACATAGTAAGTTTAGCAAGCAGACAGCCCTCAGAATGGGAGAAAATATTTGCAGGTTATGCCTCCAACAAAGGTTTAATAACCGGAATCCACAGAGAACTCAAACATATTAGCAAGAAAAGAACAAGTGATCCCATCTCAGGATGGGCAAAAGACTTGAAGAGAAACTTCTCTAAAGAAGATAGGCGCACGGCGTACAGACACATGAAAAAATGCTCACCATCCTTTTGTGCTCTTTTAAAAGAATTGTTGCCTGCTCAAACATCATACTCTTTGATGTTTTCTTGTAGAAGTTTTATGATATTAGCTGTTATGTTTGAGTCTATGCATTAATTTTTACTTACAATGAAAGGAAAGGGGTGAGGTTAATTTTTCTCCATAGGAATATTTAGCATTTCCAGTACCTTTTTGTTGAAACACTCTGTCCTCCACAAATTATGGTGTCATCCTTGTCAAAAATCAACTAAAAACATATGAGTGAGCCTATTTCCAAAATGTCTGTTCTGTTCCAGTGACCTATGTGTAAATCCTTACCCAGTACTACAATCTATTATTATAGCCTTATGGAATTAGGTAATGACAGTCCTCTGAAATTGTTTTACTTTTCATAAGATCTTTCTGTTTCCAAATCATTTTGAATTAGTGTGTCAATGTCTATCAAAACAAGCCTAATAATGTTTTGATTACAATGATATTGAGTCTGTGTACTAATTTGGAGAGAACTGACATGTGCAACAATATTGAGTCTTCTGATTTGGCAAATGTCTCCATATGTGTCAATATTCTGTAATTTCTCTAATCTCTTATCTCCACAGTGTTTTGTAATTCTTAGTGTACAGGCTTTCCACATACTTTATAAAATGTATCAATATTTTATATTTTTGATACTGTTAGAAATGGTATTTTTTAAATTTTAATTATCAATTATTTATTTCTAATATATAGTAATATAAATGATATTTATGTATTAACCTTATGTCACATGACCTTCTAAACTAACCTGTAAATCTCATATTGGCATGCTTATACTTTTACATTCCATTTGCATTTGTCTGTGTTTTTATATTTACAATGAATTTCTTATTGACAGCATATAAATGGGTCTTGCTCTTTTTATTAATCTGACAATCTCAGCCTATTTATTTGAGTGCTTAGACCATTTGTATTTAATGTAACTGTCTAGATAGTTGGATTCAAATATACCATCTTATTATTTATATTGTATTTGTCTCACCTGTTCTTTTTTTCCCTGTTTTTTCAGCCTTTTCTTAATTGAATTTTTTTATTGATTCTACTTCATCTCCATTTGTAACTTATTAGCTACATCTCTTTGTTTTTTGGTTTTAGTGCATGGTCTAACATTTAAATGTAATTTTATTATTTTTTCACTTTATCATAGCATTTCTTAAATCATATGTTAACAGATTATTTTCATATAATTTATTTCATTTTTTGTGCTGTTTTATACATTTTACATATATTACAATGTATAGTTTTTCATGCATTATCATTTCCAGTGCTCTTTATTCTTTATATACATCCAGATTTCTACTTGGTGTTTATTTTTCATCCACTTGTGAAAGCTCCTTTATTATTTCTTATACTAACATTCCATGGCAATGAATTATCCAAACTTTTATTTATTTAGAAAATATCTGTTTTGTCTTAATTTTTAAATTCATTGAAAAGTTGATTAATTGAAATACATTTTTGAAATATTGCCAAGGTTTTTTCCCTTCAGCATTCTTAAGAAGTTACTCCACTTCTTTTGGCATATATAGTAGTTTCTGACAAGAAGTCTGCTGTCACTTTTATCTTTGTTCCTCTGGAAAATATCCTCTTCTCATTTGCTTTATAAGATTTCATCTTAAATCACTGATGTTTAGCAGTTTAATTATGATGTGTCCTGCTTTGGTTTTCTCTGTGTTCGTTTGGTTGTGGTTCATTCAGTCTCTTAGATCTTGGGTTTGTAGTTTTCATTAAATTTAGTGTATTTTGGTTATAATGTATTTACATAATTTTTTCTTCCTTTTTCTTTTTTTCTGAGGCTCCAATTGTACATATTTAGAGTACTTAATATTGACTTCCAAATCACTGATGGTCTATTTTTGTAAGTCTTTTTTTCCCCTTGTTGTGTCTTCAAATTCTCTTTCTTCTTGCTGTGTCTAACACCTCTGCTAATGTACTGTTCATCTTATACAATATATTTTTATTTAAATGTACTCCATAATTTATATCTGGGCATTTGTACTATTTTAATATAGCCTAATTATGCTCAAAATCTGCTTTAATTTTTGTCCATATTTATAATATCTATAATAACCACATTTAAGTCTTTGTTAATTCAGTTTTTTTCTTTTTGTTGAGTAACTTTTCTCTTAGATATGCACCCTATATTCCCACTTTTTTGCATGTGTAGCAATTTTTAATTGGACGCCTGAGATTGTGGATTTTATATTATGGTTGTTGGAATTAATTGTATTCCTATTAAGACTATAAAACTTTGTTCTGGGGTGCCTTTAAGGCATATAG
This sequence comes from Perodicticus potto, assembly GCA_963574655.1. Classification (NCBI taxonomy): domain Eukaryota; kingdom Metazoa; phylum Chordata; class Mammalia; order Primates; family Lorisidae; genus Perodicticus; species Perodicticus potto. The sequence goes on along the minus strand of CAUYRH010027320.1, from coordinate 47,540 downwards.
ATTTGTTTTATTTCTCAAGGCATGCTTTTAAGTTTTGTTATGGTAAGTCTAATGAAGACTTTATTCTGAGCATAATTTACCTTTGCTTCTAAGGCTTGACCTTCTTTAGAATTCTACTATATAGTCCTTATGTTATAAGATTTATCCTCTCTGGACGGTAGGAACATATTATTTCTAGTCCATATGAGCTCCAGAAATTTTTCAACCTACAAACTTATGGTAATTATTTCTCTAATTTTATGAATTTCATCTCATGCATTTTCAAGTCATTACTCAGCCAAGGGCCATAGAGAAACCTCTACTGTTAGCTTTTCTCTTCAATATACAACTAGCAAAACCTAGCTGTCTGTATCCCTCTACTTACCCACTTTGTGCCCACATTTCTCTCTTCAGGTCAACATTACCTCCAGGTTGTATTTGTATTCCCTGTCTCCATGTGTCAGTCTAGAAACTGCCTCCAGGCAGTTGGCTAGAACAATTACAAGGCCCACCTCATTTGTTTTCCTCAATTCAGAGATAAAGTTCTGTGCCACCTATCATCCAACATCTGAAAACAGTGTAACTCTGTGTGTGTGTGTATATGTGTGTATATTCCTGTAACAGTTTAGATCTTCAAGGATGGAAGCAAAATCTCTATATATTTTTACCCACATTCATATCCTCTGTTCTGTTGGATTTTATTACTTATTTTTATTATCTTCCTATAGAGCCAACCATGGGATATTGGTTAATGGAGGGTAGCAGCTGAAATAGAAAGATAGATTCATCTCAACTTCAGCCTTCTTTTTGTTCACATTTCAACTACAGTCACTTGAAAGAAAAATAAAGGATTATTAAATATTCATTTTAAATAGATTATCTTATAAATAAAATAGTTTCCAAACAAGTAAAGCATCTTAAAATGAGTAGTTTTTAAAAGCTTATAAGTACGAAGACTTGAGCTTTCTTTATTTCTACATATAATTCAAAAAATAATTAATACTGATTAAATATAGAAGCAAATGAAGAAAAATATCTTTGAATTTGAATTGTTATCTTTCTGAAGCTTTTCATTAAGTAATCTATAATTAAAGTCATATAAGCAGACTAACATAATTTATAGTCTTAGAATATCTAACATTAATTACATTTTTAATTTAAAAAATTAGGGTACTAATACACAGGTTGCTTTAGCTCCAGTGTTCCTATAAATATTTTCAATAACATGCACATCAGTTGCTAAACTGATAGGTCTGACTTTCCCCCATGCTTCCCTGTTTTCACAGGCTTCTTGCCAAATAAAGCTGTTTTATTCAGCATCTTATCCCAGGTTTATTTTATTTATTCCTTTCCTCCCGTATCTTATCATATCAGATTTTTATCTAGGCAGGTGAAATGAAGAGTAGAGGTATTTTGTCCATATAATTCAACAAACCTGATATGGAGGAAAAGAGATTTTAAAAGACAGAATTACCCATAATATCCATCTGTGTCTATCAGATTCACCAGATAATTGTTTAGTTTTTCTCTTCATTTTGGCATGATAGCTAGAGATGGAGTGAATCCATGAGAAAGAGTTGATTACCAAACAGAAACAAGGATAGCCTTTTAGGGTAAATATGCTGTACCTTCTGCAAGAGAAAATCATGACTTAATAATTTGGGAATGTGGTATGAGAATGTAATGAGCCTGTGAACAAAGGAGAATCAGTAAACATCAGTCATTAAGTTTTAGACCTTTAAAATGCCTTGTATAAGTATCAAACCCAAAATGAATTAAAAGAAGATAACAAAAAAAAAAAAGGTCAGTTAAATTAGATGCAGAGAAAAAGGTTGAGGATAGAGTAATTTTGGTATAGATAGAAATGGGCAAGGAGAATAGGGAGGGAAAGTGAGAGAGTTAAGTTGTCATTTCTTTAATTAGAAAAATGGTGATCAAGGATTAGGGCTGGAACTATTGTGGTCTCCTTTTGGGGGGGTACTTTAGAAGGTTTACTAATGAAAGTAAGTTGAGGGGGTTAGGTTAGAATAATGTTGAATTAAGGAGGACAAGATTTGAAACATGAATAGAAAAGTGGTTACTCAGTAATCATTGTAGCATGGGGAGTTGGGAAGGCTTCATGTTGTACTTACATGAACAAGGACTTTGAGTTGGTAGTGATGGCTCTAGAAACAGGACTTAGAGTCTAGGATCCAAGTCTGTTCCTACGTCCAATGACCAGATCAAACAAATTCTGGCCATTAAACTACAATAGTCACATTAGCCTACTCTTGTGAACCACAGTAAATATTGTGTACCAGTTCAGGTGTTGATTTTTCAAGACAGGCATAGTGGCATAGCACAACATGAAGGAGTTACATGAAGACCTCAAGATTTTTCAATCTGGAGTGATAAAAGTATAAAGATAATTATTATAATGTTTAAAACCAAAAGAAGTTTATGAAGTAGTACTTAGCATAAAAAAATGGCAATCTAGTAGCTTTTGTGACAACCTGGATGGAATTGGAAACCATTCTTGTAAGTGAAACTTCACAATGGGGAAACAAACACATGTACTCAATATCAAATTGGAAGTAAATGATCAACGCTTAAGTACACATGGAAGTAAAGCTCAATGAGAATTAAGAAGGGGGAGGGGATGGGTAAATTCACACCTGTTGGATACATTCACAGTATCTGGGTGAAGGACATACTTATCTGTCCGACTTAATCTGTACAAAAAACAAGTATGTAAATAAACCTGTGTACCCCTTAATATTCTGAAAATGAAAAAAAGAAGAGCTTGGAAAATTGCATAACAAATCCCCGAATACTAGACCAAGAACCATCCCCAAAACTTTAGTAGATGTTTTAGTACCGAAGGAGCACATCTTAAGATATCTTTTCTTAGGAGTTATCTCAGTTACAGATGTAAATAAATTCAAGCAAGATTTTTATGAAGGCATGGTTTACATGGTCATTTGGAATACATTTCTAACCTTTTCTAGTTTATATTCTTGAATCACATCCTACCACTGTAATTTATGTGATGCTACTATCAGACAAAGAATATTAAATTCACTGGATATGGACCCAACCTGAGGTAACACTTCTTTTATATTGGTTTAAATAACTTGCCTTTCAACTTTATAAAGGAATTTCAAGCTCCCTCATTTTTCCCTTTTTAAATTTGTTATATTCTTTACATTTTGTTCTCATACTCATTCCCTATACAAGTATATCAGACTCCCAATAGCCTGTCCTCCGCTATGCCAAAGAGAGCACAAGAGACTGGAAAACAAATTTAAATTCTCCAGCATATTTGTCAGATCTCAGGAAGCTTAAATCTAGTTTGAACTTAGAGGCTGAGTATTCGCATGCATTCCAAAGCCGTCAAATTGAATTTACCCTCCCAGAAGGTCATCTTAATGTCACAGCCAAAAGTTACCCAATGGTTGTGAATAAATAACCCAGTATAATCATTTTTGACTGCTTTGACAAAACCGTGGGGTAAACTTAAAATGAATAACCGACATTTAATTGATGTGGCTTTGGCAACAGGCTTGGCTTTTTTAGCTTGTTTCAGCCATGCAGATGAAGAGAAGGATGTGCAAATAAAGAGATCTGTTTTCCCATCTGTAGTTTAAGTTTCTATTGCCAATACCACATGCAGCTTAAAGATGTTTAGGAAGTTGGAGAGAATTCCTACTAAGAATTATTTACATAACCAGTTGCTTTATAGAAGGCATGCCAGTTAATAATATGGTATGAATATTAAACACCCATAAGTCACTCTTTCTGACTGGTGAATAGTGTTGTGTTCTCACTACATGTTTGGCTAAAACTTTGGTAGATATGATGGAAGCTCTAAAAAGTAGAAAAGAGTCCCGGTTTCAACGTTTTCTATGTTTCTAGGACTTATAAGGGTTAAAGACAGGGAAAAAGTGATGACTAACATAATTTATTTGAACCTCTAAATGGGTAGATCATTGCACAGAAGTCAGTCTAAGCTTTTAGTATAAATGTGCTGAACATTCCCTAAATGAAAATCATGGTGTACTAATCTGGGACTGTTCCCTGAGAGTGTTGTGAGTCTGTAAACCAGGGAGCATCAGTAAACAGCATTTGTATAGGCTTTTTAAAAATCCTCTTAGGTGCCAGCTCTAAAATGGGCTTCCCAAGAAAATGGACTCCCTCAGATGACGATTGGTTGGCCTTGGATCTGTGACAACATGTGTATCACACACCTACAGGAGACCTCACCTCTCCCTCACAACCAGCTATGGAAACTAATTGAACATCTGCCTTGTAATGAGCACTCTACTAGGCTTATTAAAAATGAGCTATGACTGTATCTGTCAGAATAGTTTTAAAAACCCCTTGTTGTCCCACAACAAGCAGTTAGCCATGCAGGTCTGCAAGCTTAGTCTTTCTGACTCTGAAGTCTGTGCTTTTACTCACTTCATTTATCTGAATATTCAGGGTAACTTACAACTAAAATCAGAATTTCTTCAACCTGTACTATCTATCCTATAGTAATGCCTTCAGACAGATATATTAATAATACCAAGAGTTTGGGTTTACAAATTTAAACCATTAATGATTTGTGACATCAGATCTGTGAGAAAACATTGAAACATGGGACTCTATAGAAGAGAAAGCTGAGGGAAAAAAATAGTGATATTTCCCGAACACCCCAAGTCATTGCTAATTCATATTCCACTCACTTAAAAATTTATAATAACTGAACCAGTGCTGGAAATCAACTTTTCCCTTTGCAGCTATTTATGAAGTGAGTGTTGCTGTGTGAAGGAATGCAGTATAAAACAAGTTTGGAAGAAGCATAGTCATCCCAGTTAATGGAATAATTCACCAGTTCTATATAAATCTGTATAAATGCATAGTGGAAGTTACTGAGTAATCTCATCTACTCACTATAAATGGCCCCCCGGAACTTGACTTTGTAAGAACTTAGTTCTCACATGACCGTAAATGCCAGTATTAAGTGGGATGGCAGCATTCCTATGGCATCTAGACTCCCAGAAAGTGTGGTCCAGAATGCCCAGAATCACTACTCCATGGTGACTTTTGGTAGACCTAGGACCTGCAGGTCCAGTGATGCTTCAAGGTGGGCACATGGACTGGGGAGGATGCTAACACAGCATTTCACTGACTGTCCTTTGATGCTCATCCATCCTTATTCCAAGGACTTGAAAGTACTAAGAAATCAGTCTTTAAAATATTCAGTTATTCTGAATGACCTTATCCTTCTGGCCATCTGAATTAATGAAGTCTGGCTGTGTGTGGAAAATAGCTACAGAGAAGGAGGAAGTCAACCCTTTGCTTTGGTTGCTAGAGTCAGAACAAAAAAAAATAGGTTGAGATTTCATGAGGAGAGATTTGCACTCATTTAACATAAGGAAGGCTGTCCTAAGAATTAATTGTTTTTTCATCCATCTATTCATTCACTACACATCAGGGAGGGCTGACTGGGTTAGGTGCCATGTTGAGCTCTGGTGTTAGAGAATGAATCAGACACTCTGCCAGCCTGGAGTGTACAATTATTATCCTGTGGAAAAAGGGCAGAGTCAAGGGCAGGCTCACACGTGAGCAGTGGGGAGATGAATAAAATCCAGTTCTGCCCCCAACATGCTGATAGTCTAATAACACTCAAATTGAGACTGCTGACACTTTCTGGATAATAATAGTGTCCCTGTTTGAGGCATTGCTGAATTTATCATGTGGTTTGTTTCTAGTCCTCAAAACACCCCTATAATGAAAATGTGATCTAACTTGCAGCTAAAGACACTAAGGCCAGCTGATGAGACAGCTGGGTGGGGGAGCAGCAGAGTAACACTCAGCGAGATGAGTGGGGATTTGATATTGCACATCCGAAGTCAGCAGTTTGAAAATCCCCAGTGGAAACATTTCTCCAAAGTCTCTTTTCTATCACCATCCCACACGGAATTTCACCTGTCTTGTCATCTCCTTTCCCTCTCAGACAACATACTTCCCTCTTTACTGAAGCCTGATGCCTGAGAATATTCTAACACCAGCAGGAGAGCCTTATAGAATTTCTGTATTTGCTTCTAAGAGACTAAAAATATATCTTTCTCCTGTGTAACAAACAAATAAATATACAGGTGAGGTATTCAAGGTGTCAGTAGACCTCAGTCCTTTCTGTAAATAAGAAATTCCCCACTATTCTGCTGCTGACATACTGTGAATGAGTCCCAGGGATGCTGAGATGGAGATGTGGGGCCCCCAGGCAACCATGCTCCTGAGGCTGCTATTTTCCTCTGTGAGCCATTTATTTATATTTTTTCTATGTGTCCCATGATTTTAAAAGGAATGGGGAGCAGTGCCCTAAGTCATCCTATGAAGGTCCTGGGGCTTGATGGTGGTAATAAGTGTGAGCGCTGACCTTGAGAGACAGAGAAGATGCATGGGACAATGGGGACAGGGGCAGTGACCGACAAGGGCTGGAGATATAATTGGTGCCCTTAGAAGGATGAAGCCCACAAGTACACTCGGTGATCCCACCCTTGAACTCATTAGCAAGGCCCTGTTGGCAGCTGTATTCACAGCATAAACGTGAACTCACACATACAGAGAACCAGACTCAGTCAACTCATTGAAGATGCAAGGCAGACTCACCCCTTTGAACTTTGTTCCCACTACAGCCATTTAATTATTTTTGTGAGTTCTTAAAGTCCTCTGAGAAAAAACTGGCTACAGAAGTCCAGTTTCTAACACTTGCAATTCAAGTTAAAATATTGTTATGAACCTCAAAAAACTCATAGTACCTAGATAAACTACAGGAAGATGTAGTCAGCATTTTCAATGGAAATTTCTGTTGCCAAAGGTTTATCCATTCTGAGGAAATTTGCTTGAGGGTGAAACTTGGCATATGTCTGAGCCCCTAACTATCCATGCCTTATTTCATAGATGCTTACAAATGAGTCCTTCACTGTCACTACATTTGGCATCTGGAATTTTTAGAAATAAAAAATGGCCTTAATAGCAGATGGTTTCTGAGCTTAATGTCAGGGCACACAATTCTCAGAAAATCAGAGAACTCAGGAATTCCAAAATTCCTGTTGTATAGATTCTAGTATGATAATACTGGATGTTGAAGGCAAAGGGGGAAAAATTTAAGGGAACAAATGTTGGAAATATCCTCAAGAAGAACAGAATTAGACCTCCTTTACCTTTTTTCCTCCCCAAATCTCTGCTCTGCCCTATTCCTGCAACTGACCCATGGCCTGTGTTATAAAGGCCAGGCAAACATATGTGGGCTTTGTATATGGGGCCTGTTTTCAACTAATCACTGAAAAGACAGCCAAGAATCTCTCTTTGTTTTTTGAATCTTCATTGGAAGGGACTGGATTAAGTGCTCTATAATCCAAAAAATACCTAGAAGGGAGAGACAGAGCCTGTAAAACATTTCCTTTGGAGGCAGTGCTTTTCACCAAGCTGGGGAGTCAAAGTAAACTCTAGCAAAACCCTGGCTTAGAGATCTAAGGATCTAATCCAAGACTGCAGAAGGAAGATGTACTACTAGGCAGTTGTGACTCTCGGGAGCTACCTGGATGATGCACAGGCAGCCTGCACAGGGTGGGCAACTAACTGGGTCGATGCAGGGCACATGGACGGTAGACTCTGCCCTCGGGGTGGAGAGCCCAGGAACACAGTCAGACTTCGGAGACCAGCACCCACTCAGCACCAACTTCAGAGAAGCTGGGCGCCTTGCCTAGGAGCACCCTACCAGCTTTCTGCTCACATGGCTGCTTCTAAGGCTGTGGACTGAGCAGACCTGTGCTTTTTGTGGGAATCAGGATAGCCTGATGACTAAAAGCCATCTTTGTAGTCAAGCAGGCCTAGGTTGAAGTCTAAGCTCTTTATAGAATATGTCTGGGACAAGTTGCCTGTGATTGCTCATTTCTAATAGTTCTTACCTTATAGGTTTGTAAAAATGAAGAGATGACACAAAGAAATCAGTGAAGCCCTGGTAGCTATAATAGGCAGCCAGACTTTTGATGACCACTTGAAAGGCAAAGTGCCCCTGGTGTCCTGCCCTGCTGAGCACTCCTTGGTTGAGGGGTAGGTGGTCCTGATACCAGCAGTAAATTATCAGACAGGCAGCCCGGGGCACATAGGGTCTAACACATCTCAGCTGCCACATCCCTTGGTTTCCTATCCAATCCCTTTGATTCCTATCACCAAAGACTGGGTTGGTTCTGATGAAGATCCTCTTGTTCCTGTTTGAGTCTGAAATATTTCAGAATTGCCCCAGTTGCAACATAAAGACATGCTAAATCTGAAAAGCAGTGTACATTCAGGCTAAAATTAAGAAAGACATAGAAGTTTGATAACAGGGTCTTTTTTTTTTTTTCCAACTCTACGGCAATGCCTCCCCATGAAAATAGCTGATCATTTCTCAGAAGGCTAGTTTGTAACAAATCCCTTTAATTGAGAAGAAAATGAATAGTTAAAATAATGATTAATCTATAAAGCTGGTTGAGTATAAAGCTGACCAGGTGGAGGTTCTGAAATGAATAGAGCTAAACTAAGCCCTTATGATCTGGGGAAAGAAAAACACCTCTCAAACAATGATGTATAGGATTCAGGTACCCTGGAGTCCATGACTAGACTGACATCTGATGGTGTGGGGTAAGACAAGGTTGTTTGGGCTTTCTCACCCAGAGTTCCACCAGAAGCCACCGTATATGTCTTAGATAACTATAACTGTACACAGTGATGTCCTGATTATGTAACTGCTGTTTGGCACAACAGCGTGCCACTATTGTTCTCCCTGGGTATAAAAGTGTGTGGGACTTTCCACTTGTATGGACCTCCTATGCTAGTGTCCCTGTCACCATGAGCTGAATGAGGGCAGACTTCCTATGCTGGCTCCCCTGCCACCATGAGCTGAATAAGGGCAGGACTTTCCGTGGTGGTTCCCTTGCCAGCATGAGCTGAATGAAAGCATGGCATGCCTGCCCTCAGTGCCTAAATTTCTTTCTAGCCTTCCGAATTGGATTATTTGCATTGTACGTGTATACGAGATGGCCAAATGGTGCCATTCTGGAGAAAAGGGTATCTGCATCTTCCTACTAAGTATCTCTGTGGAGGCTGAAGCCTCTTTTTTTATATGGACTTCGTCTTCCTAATACTTCCAAAACTGAAAAACAAACCTACTCATACCTAGAAAAGCTGACTCAGTTCCCCATTACCTTTCTTTTAACCTAATATTAAAGGAAATTCCCAGAATCCCACTACTGACTTGCAACAAAGAGGTTTTGAGGAAGAGCGTGGGAGAATGGGCAGCTCCTGTATTTTGGATACTAATTGCTGAGCATTAGATGAGATTGTATATGAAAGGTACTGAAGAATAAGCTATTTACCTATAAGATACCCACTTCTATGTAATAAACAGACTAAGCATTTTGTTATGATGCCATTATTATTTCATTTATTTAGCTAGCTCACATTGTGCTTGGTGTCATTCTAAATTCTAGGGATTTGATGTTGAACATATTTTGATTCTCACAGCAATCGTAAAAGATGCCTGAGACCCTAAGAGGTTAAGGCCCTTGCACAGGGTTTCAAACAATGTTATTTGCAGAGGTCACACCACAAGTCCCTATTTCATTAGGCACCAAGGAAATGGTAGCTGTTGAGTTTTTGACACAGAGATTACATCATGATCCAAGAAGGGTGTCCAACCTGTGACCTGCAGGCCATAAGCTGATTATCTAGTGATTGTTTTGCTTGTCTGTGGTGTCACATATCACGAAATTTATGCATGGACCTTTTTTGTGCTCAGGAGCTTTCATTAGTGTTTGTGTATTTAGTGTGTATCCCAAGACAACCCTTCTTCCAATTTGTAGCCGAAAAAACAAAAGGCTGGACATCAGACATCATGCCTAACACGGTGCTAAGCTGTTCTCTTACCCAGTGCCAAACTTAAAAGGTACTTATAAAGATTATCATATAAACAGATGACTTTCTGGGTGACAACCAGATCTTGGAAACTGTGTCTTTAGCTTGAATAAACCATACCACCAATTCAGATATTTAAAATGTGATCATGTTTTCAGATATTACATTTTTGTTGGTATATCACACTTTTTGAAGTTGAGGTGTAATTAACAGAATTATGTCACATATATAGTAAATAGTGGGATCCTTGGGACTGATAGGCAATCCAAAGGGTTACTGATGAGTTTTGTTACTGTGTAAAGTTGAAAATGAAAGACAGATAGTGGCTCGTAGTCTTCTCAGTAAGATTTCAAGTGGCCATTGGGTCGCATGAGCCCATAAGGTAAGTCATGTTACAATGGGGAAGGTACCTTTGGGATGCCCCTCCTACCATGGGAATTCCTCATCCCGTAGTTAAATTGAGAGGCCAGAGATTTAGTCAACAGCCTAATGGATGATAGTTCAAGAAGGAGAGGCACAATTATCTTTGTTGGAACATCACTTCAATTTGTTATGTGTGCTTATTACTCATTTCAGTTAATAAATTTTACCAATCTAAATCACACGATTCTAAGATTTAAATAATAGTAATTAAAAATAATTTTGGTCTCCAGCGACTGCTCCTTTTTTATTATAACTTTGGAGAACCATCTAGAATCTATGCACACGTGACCACTACTGCCCACAATGAGATGGCTTTCTTACCTCATATTATGTGAAGGAGATATTTTCATGTTCAATTAAATGACTGTTTGCTACACCTCCCTAGAAATTTACTATACTACTAATACTATTTCCAAACTTTGATCATTTTTCTTTTTCTTAAACTCTCCCTTCTAAGTCTCCCATTCCCCTCAGATTGTACCCAGATACCCAGGATTCTCTTATCCTTTTATGTGAGCCTTCTCTAAACCTCTCTGATTCTCTGTCTCAGAATCAAACTGCCAGATGAGAACACTGGACAGTGGAATCGGAACCTTCCCTCTCCCAGACTCGGGAAATCGCTCAACCGGACGTTACATATGCCAGCCAGACTCCCCAGAGGACACTGAGTCCCTCCTGCCCCTCCAGCCAGCCCTTTCTGCAGCTTCTTCTATCAGAGCCCAAACCCTTGAACGGGAAGTGCCTTCCTCTACAGACAGCCGGTGCCCTCCAGACAGCACCATTGTTCATTCCTCCTCCGACCCAGTCATGACTGCCAGAGGGATGCGACCTCTTCAAAGCCGCCTCCCCAAACCAGCCTCCTCAGGTAGAATGCCAATTGCCTTTTAAATTAGATTATTTTGCCACTCATAATAATGCACTTGCTGACAAAAATGGAAAACCTTCCACAGGGAGATGAAGACGTAACTTCTCCCTGATAGAAGTATGGATATGTGAAATCCCCGCATGTTTTTCACCAAAAAGTAAAACAATGTGTATAAGACATTATCTACTCTTAGTATTAATATTATGTTAAGGAATGCCCACACATCGGAGCAGACAAATGTGTAAGCACTAGTATGTGGATATATGAATCACTTAAGAAAAACACACAAACATACGTTTGTGGGATTTTATCTTTCAAAGCTTAACTGAATAGAGACCAATTTAGACCCCAGGTATAACATTAGCTAAAATATTGTTTGCCCTCTAACCAGAAACATAAATCTTATGACGTATTCCTATCTTGTTCAAATATATTTATATGTTGAACTATAAAAACTGATTTTGATATATCCGCAGTAGAATGTGCATTAACTCCAGTAGAATGGAGTGAGCTTTCCCATTGGGAAGTACCATCCTTTGTCGTAGTCAATTGAAACAAGCCTTCATGGTTAAAGACAGGGCCAGACTAAGGGTCAAAGTTTTTTCATTGTTCCCTAAAGATTAAAAATATTTATTGCAGCCCAATATGACACTAAATAATGTTTAACTTGTACACCTTATGTTGCTTTCACGACATTCATAAGCATATGAACTACAACTCTAAATAGAACAATTTCATTATGATTTGATGATTAGGAAGGAGCTGTAAGTGGAGATTATACAGTAGACTTCTGAGAAATTAGAAAAGGAATCTTTTAATTAAACATCTTTGAATAAATGTGATTGGGCTATTCCCATGGCTGCATTCTTCCCTCATACAGTAATACCAACTGTCACGAACATTTCATCACAAACTTCTCATTCAGAGCCAAGGCTACATTTGTAAAGGCTGTAATGTATATTATTTTTGAAATAAATGCATTGTTAATTAGTGACATAGCCTTCAGACATTCAGGGGTGAAATCTTAGTTATAGATTAGGTGCTCCATGCCTGAATGGTCACGTGTGTGACCTCAATTTAGTGGCAGGCTACCGTAGACTCCATGATTAAACACTGTCATTATAACAAATTGAATAGAAACCACGAGCCTTGAATTGCTTCATAAAGAAGGGGTTGGAAGGAGATTGTCCTGATCTTGCTGCTAATATTCACTGCACTAGTTTTTTAGGGTTGTGTCTTAATTAAATTATGATGAAGAGTTGTAAAAAGGTAGTGTATGGTAGATAGTAAGGTGAACACACTGCAAGAAATTCTGTGTCACTCATCCTGAAGTTTCCTGTCCACCAAATGCTATCTGTGGCCAGCTTTCCATGCCTCTCTTCTCTGTAGCCACTTATGATTCATATTAAATATTAGAGAATGGGGAACTCACCGGAACAAAGGTAAAATGGAGTTATACCTACTGTAGGGCAGCCAATTCCTGTTTAATGTGTACTTTTAAATTGTTTTTTTTCATATCCCCCTATCAAAAATGGAAGTGACTGTACAGATCTCACAGTGCTGATGAAAACTTAATTACTTTGCTTCTCCTCACAAGCAAAACGCTGTGGAGAGGCTGTCACAGCGTGTCCTGTTGATAATCTTTGAGGTTGGAGGATAATGACAGCAATTCTACTTTCTGACATGATGAGGAAATACACTCTGCAGGTTAATCTCCTGTTACTGGTAATGGGGAAACTTTCTTTAACTGTTCTCTGCTAATTATACTCTTGCTACTCAAAGTGTGGTCCATGGGCCAGCAGCTTTGGCATCACCTGGGAGCTTGTCAGAAATGCAGAGCTCACCCCACACCTACTGAATCAGCATCTAAAGTTTAATACAAGCTCAGCTAATACATTCACATTAATGCATGGCAACTACTGCCCTGGAAGATCTGTAAGGGCTTCCAAGCAAAGCTTCTGAACCCACATTATTCAAGATGACCTTAATAATATTCTAAGAGATTAGGGTCTCCTATTCAAGTATGTTTGCAATTTCTGCAAATTTGAGTGCTGTTTTTAGAGACTGTGACAATGTCCATTACCACACTGCAGGCTTTGAGAAGTCCTCCAAAAAAGAAACCTAATTGTTAATAGATGAATAACATTATTGGAGGAATAACCGCAGTGTTTCCCAAAAGGTTTGCCCACAGAACTGTTTTGAACCTGAAGAATCTTTCAACATTTTATGGAAAAGAAGTCCAAGAACAGTTTGCCTTTGGGTCTTTAGGGTGAACATTCTCCCTTGGTAGGATAATCAGATGTTTGGGCTAGTAAAGACTTGCAGGAGTCAGAACGGCAGGAAGCCCAGCTTGCGCTGTTTGGACCTTTTCATTTTTGAATGTCTCCCGCACATCCCTTCCTAAACTTGTACAAGGTTGAGGAAAGCTGATTTGTGATTCCAACTACATTTCCTCATTTAGGAAAAATCAGTTCCAAAAAGCAGAACGAAGCAGAGCCAAGGCCTCCGACTTGCTCATCGTTTGAATATGCTGAAAACACCATGGCAAGCGAGCAGCTTCCAGACTGGGGAAGTGAAGATGCCACCGCTGAGACCCAGGTGAGGGGGAGGCCAGTGGAAAGATGCCGTCCACCTGTTGGTTCTCTTGTGATAGATTTAATTTTATATGAAATTTGCTGTTGGTTTATTGAATACAAACCAAGGTCTAAGGCTTACCTTTTCCCTCAATTATTAAGGAACACCATAAGTTCTTGGGACATCTGAAGAATTCAAAGTGCTTCTGATCTGCACCCAAATTCTTGGGGGTATGGATACCTCTTTTAATGAATATTGTGGAAGAAGCATAAACTCTCCCAAGCCATGAGGCACCATTTAGAATGATTTGTTTTTCCATTTATTTTGTTATCTTAGCAGAGCTTATCTTAATCTTCACCTTGTTCCCATACAACAGGGAAAGTGGATATTGTTCTCTTGTTTTCAGGGATGAATAATCTGAGGCCTACTGTGGTCAACTTGCAAGAGTCAGTAAGACCTGAGTTTTGTCAGCCCCCATCGATTTTGCTGTGGGTTTTTCATCTCCCCTGGGATGGCACACATGGGCCTCCTGATGTGTTCCTGGAGGAAGGAGCTCACAGCTTAGGGATTCTTTGTTTATCCCTGGGGGCCACTTAGTGTCCTCTCCTATTTGCCTCTTCCAGCTTGCTGCTTTGACCATAGTTAGCCTATTGGTTACTTCTCTGCTCATGTTAGGGCAGGCCACTGTGGGGTGTTTGGTGGTGCCTGGCAAGGGGAGGGTGGAGAAAGGACATGGGGCTCAGTTCCCAGAGCTTCCCAGCCCTTCCCTAACCCTTTCTGCTTCTGCTGCCTTTGGCTCTCCCAATTCCATCAAGAGCCCCCAATGCCATTTGCACTAGAGCTTCTGTCCAACTGTGATGAAGAAATACCCACATTTGTCCACATCTGATGTCCTCCACATATACTGTGGCCTAGCCTTCTTTTGGCCTTGGGCACCTCCTTGTGGAAATGAGACTGTGGGTAGCTAGAGGAGAGACCTCTCTAGGCCCACAGCCTCCATATGCAACAGAGAACAGCAACCCTAGAGACCTGAGGGCTGTGTTCAGAGGCCAAGAGAAAGTTATTGTGGAGCCGAGCCTGGAACGGGGACCTATGAATTAGCACCCAGCTCTCAGAAAAGCTGCCTGCATAGGGCACAGGGCTGAGAAGCCAAGGGGGAACCCATTATCTTCTCCAAGGCCTCCTGTTAAACACAGAGCTATTAGGGCTTCTTCAAATCTCTGGGGCCCAGACTTGAGCAGACATCAGAGTCACCTCAGGGCCACACAGACTGCTGTCCCCACATGGGCTCAGTGTCTGATTGGTCATTTACAGAGTGAAATCTAAACATTTCTAAAAGATTCCCAGGTGTGTGCCCTTGGTCCACAGGACACCCGGTGCCAAGCATTGCTACCATTGCTCCAGGGGACTCTGTACTTGTTTTGGGAACTGGAAAGTTGAGAAAATCATAGATGACACCAGAGTTGGAGAGGGGAAAACCAATGCAGAAACAAGTTGGTGACAGTGGCAAAGGGGTTTGTTTAATTTCAAGAAAGAAAGAAAACGTTACTAACCCAGAAGGTGACCTTTCCCCTCTGTGTGTAATGTCTAGATGCTCCTCACACAATGTACATGTGTGCTAAGAGGCACACCTCTTTGGGGTCCCCTTGTCATCCTGAACCAGCTTCATTCACTGGAAATCCTGCCCGGACTTGTAGGAGGAGACACCATTGTGTCTTAGCACTTATCACCCTGCTTCTTTGACTACCAAGTTAGGAGAGTTTGAGTAGAATTAGCTTTTTATATTTCCTGTACTCAGCACATGCCTGGTTCAATTAGTGTTTGTTGCAAAGTATGAAATACTATGTCTCCTTATACCCAGAAAGTGTGCCTGGAGTCCCTTTGAAACTCTGGACACTGGGTTCCTCTGGAGCCACAGTTGGCAGGCTTGTTCTCCTTTATGGACGTAATCCTTGCTAGACTCCTGGTATCTGCAGCACCAAGCTCCCCACTCCTACAACACAGCACACTGTGTGGGCCAGAACAGCTACTCAAGAAGCAGCCACTTAGTGGGTGGGTGAATGGGCAATGAATGAAGGAATAAAGGAAATGAGTGACAGCTCAGATTTATAACGCCAGCCAAGGAAGCCTATATTCTCAAGTATGTTTTTACAATTCTCAACCAAATGACACACTCCCAAACAAACTTTAGAGACCCAGCGATGCATCTGTACCTAAACTGTCAGGGAAAGATAGGGAATAATAAGGTAACAGAATAGTCTACAAACAGAAAAGAGGGTCCTAGATAACCTCAAATCAGCATGTGGGAGTGATATGTTGATCCAGTAACTGGATCATATGTTCTACTTGTGTGCACAGAAGGAAGAACTGCTCACAGACAATCAGCTGACTCAGTAATGCCTGAGAACGGCATTATTCCCATACTGGGGGCATGAGAGGGGTCAGGCTATAAGAGCAAGAGGGGCACTGGGTCCCTCGCCCCATGCACTGTCAGCAGATTAGAGGACTGTGTAGGGGTCAGCAATTGCTTATTTTCTTAAAGGCCACTGTCCTTTGGGGGCCTGGAAAAAAATATAAATTAGGCAAACATTTATTCTTTTGTTCCCAAGGTTGACTGCTTTAATGCCCTCTGATACTTGAAAGCCAATGATGAGCTCAGTTAAATAAATAAGCCATTAGGCTTGGAACAGCAGCTCGTAATAGGCACTTGAGAAAAACAAAACCCTATAAAGACGTGTACAGAATGCAGAGCAGGTAATGGTGGGGACCTCCCTGGGCCCAGGACAATGGCAGAGTGCCATCAACAACTCTACCATTGCAGGCCCATGCTACAGCCCTGGTCGCTAAGTGGACCAGTAGACCACATCAGCCTCCCAAGAGGCAGAGCAACCAACAAATCAGAGCTGTTCTTGGGTGGGCTGGGCTGGGTGGTGGGAATGGGATTCTGTGTACACAAAGGCAGCCGAGTGTGAGCTGCTCACATCCTCACGGGATGGTCTGCTGTTTGATTTGTATGACTAATCTTAACAGTCTCATATTACTCATTTAGGACAAGGTACCCAGAATGTGTACATACTCTGCCAGCGGTGGCAGTGATAGTGACAGTGACCTGGACTGTGGAGATAATGGTTTTGGAGCTGGAAGGGGACAGTTAGTGAAAGCACTGAGGAGCTCCACCCCAGGTAACACACGGGGCATGTGGGACATGTGGGGCCCTCCGTCTGGGAAGCCCTGAATGTGCC
This sequence comes from Perodicticus potto, assembly GCA_963574655.1. Lineage (NCBI taxonomy): Eukaryota > Metazoa > Chordata > Mammalia > Primates > Lorisidae > Perodicticus > Perodicticus potto. The sequence continues at coordinate 30,533 of CAUYRH010027320.1, read as the reverse complement.
TTTCACTGTACCCACCCCATCCTTCTGGGTATCGCACTTCTGCTCAGTGTCTCTCCCAAGATCGAATTTTCTGGTACATACAGAAGATCATCCATGCATATCAATTTGTTTTCTGCTATAATCTTCATGGCATTACAGTGCAGTCTGTAAAGATTCTGTTCCCAAATCTTGTATCTCTGAAGCACACTCCAGTTGAGTTATCTCAATAATAAAGAAATAACTATAAAGACAACTTTGTTCCTAATTACATACTTGGTACATTAAATCATCCAGTGAGCCGTAGATAGAGCCTTCCATTCTCTTTGCTCACAGGTCTGTCTATGAGGTCCAAGCTTCCTCACTCTCTTTTCCTTTGAATCAGAATTGGCAGTAGAAAAACCATCAGCCCTAGGTGTTTACAAATATGTTTATTCTGGTGGCACTTCCTTACAGATATAAGAGGACAGACGGACCCCTAATGCTCTGCTTTTCTTCCAATCCATTCTGTCAGAAGTATTTTAATGATACAATTGGAAAGTCAATCTTTTCCTACTATCAACTTTACCTCAAATACTAACCTAGAAATTACATGATGAAACCATGATTTTCTGTTTTCCAAAAAAGGCTGATATTAGGAAAAACATAATCTAGGAACCATGTGTGTTTCCAGTTTTCAGATACTCTTGGCATTTGTAACATGAGGTTGTGGGGTTAAGACTCAACCTTTAAGAAAAGCCCATTAATCTGAACCCACCACTTCATTTCTTGCTTCTTACAAGTCATCAGAGAAGCAAGACTGATGGTTGAGTAATATAAAAGCTTACCAAGAAAGTGGTGAATACCCCGGATATTTTAGTTGGACGTTGTCTCCCATTTCCCCGTTGGCTATCTGTGGTTCATCAGTGTTCCTCTGTCATGCCAAGGGAAGGGAAAGGGGAAGGGGAGTTCATTGTCGCAGGGATGGCCCGGTGAAGACCATACGACCAGGCCAGCTCCTAGTCCACACTCTTCCCTTAATCTCATCACGGGTCCACAGTGAGTAGCCTCACCTTACCAACCCTCAGCTGCCCATCCAAGAGGAATTTCTAGGGCCCCCCTTCCAGCTCTCAAACTCTCCATTTGTTATTGAACAAGTATTTGTTGAGAGCTTCCTCTGGGAAGTTTTCTAGTGGTTAGCAGTTTCTAAGGACAGAGATCCCTGTCTGACAGTAAACAATATAAAATAAACAAATAAATGTATTTAATTTGTTGCAAGGAGGTAAGTACTATGGAGAAAACAGGTAGAGCAGAGTAAGGGAAAGTGGCAGTGCTGGGGTCAGGAGGTTAAAGTTGAAGTGGAGCGGTCAGAAGGCGCCTCCCTGAGGAGGGGACTTTGGAACAGAGAGCTAAAGCGAGAGAAAGGGCAAGCCAGGAGGATGTGTGGGTAAGGGCGCTCCCAGCAGAGGGAACAGCCAGCGTGGAAGTCCCAAGGCAGAGCTTGTGCAGAGTCCAGGGGCAGCAGGGGACAGGGACCCAGCCCACCATGGACCAGATGGGGTCAGAATAGGAGAAGGGGCGAGCAGTGAGAGACATGCACAGGGACTTCAGGAAACTCTGAGCTCAGGAGTGCCATGACTCCGTAGTTTGAAAGCATCCCTCCTACTGCCTTTATGTGAAAACCGAAGAAGCCAGAGCTACTAAAAGGCTGCTGCAGGCCCCAGACAAGAGGTAGTGGCTTGGACCAGGTGGTGGCAGTGGACTTGCTAATAGACCTGCCACATGGATGGAAGTGCTGTGTGTCTACACTGGCCACTGTCTGTTAATCACTTGAAACAACGACAAGTATAAGGAAGAGAATTTTTTTTTTGTAGAGACAGTCTCACTTTATCGCCCTCTGTAGAGTGCTGTGGCGTCACACAGCTCACAGCAACCTCCAACTCCTGGGCTTAGGCGATTCTCCTGCCTCAGCCTCCCAAGTAGCTGGGACTACAGGCGCCCGTCATAACACCCGGCTATTTTTCTGTTTTGCAGTTTGGCAGAGGCGAGGTTTGAACCCGCCACCTTCCGTATATGGGACCTGCGCCCTACTCGATGAGCCACAGGTGCCGCCCAGGAAGTGAATTTTTAAATTTGAGTTTTACAAAGAGTTCTCACTTGGGGCATTTTTTTCTTTCTCTCTCTCTTTTTAATTTTGTTTAAGTTTTAATTCATTTTAACTTAAATGTGAATAGTCACTTGAAGCTCATTGTATGATGGAGGAAGCGACAATGGCCTGATTACAGGTCTAATTAACAATACAACATGATTCACTGATAGACTGGAGGCAAAGCGAGGCATTAAGGATGACTCTAAGGTCTGAGTCCTAGAAGGGCTGGAGTTGCTACCCACAGAAATGGGGAGTCCCTGGGGTCATGGTAGCTCAGGGACCATCAGCCTGCAAGTGAAGGTGGTGAGTAGGCAGTTGATGGGTGAATCTGGAGTCATGAGTGTGGTGACAATATTTAAAGCCAGGCAGGATTGGCGAGGAGAGGGAGTGCAGATCACGGAGGGCTGTGTCCTTCTGTCTTCTCTGTCAGAGAGACGAGGAAGGCCCCGGAGGGAGACTGAGCAGAAGCAAGGTATGGTGGGGCAGAGGCCCAAGGAGCAGAGTGTCTTAGAGGAAAGTACTTCAAGGGCAAAGCATGTGGTTCTGCTGTCACCTGTTACCGAGAAAAGGCAAGCAGTGTTCAGCTGGACCTGCTCTTCCCTCTTGCAGTGGATTCCAGAGTGGAGGGTTCCAGAGTGGAGGACACAGGGAGTGGGGAAGAAGGGGGAGGGATGGTTGACCAGCAGTTCGAAAACTCTTGAAAAAGGAGACAAGATTCAGACAGATTCCGACTCCAAATGAGAGAGCGCTTCCTTTAGGGTTCTCATTTGAGCATAGGCTTGTGCAAGGCCATCAAGAGTAAGCGTTCATCTCGCACACTGGGAGGTTGAGGCAGGTGGATCATCTGAGCTCAGGAATTCGAGACCAGCCTGAGCAAGAGTGAGACACCGTCCCTACTGAAAATAGAAAAATTAGCTAGGTGTTGTGGCAGTACCTATAGTCCCAGCTACTTAGGAAGCTGAGGCAAAAGGATTGCTCAAACCCAGGAGTTTGAGGTTGCTGTGAGCTGTGATGCCATGGGACTCTACTCAGGGTAACAGAGTGAGACTGTCTCAAAAAAAGGGGGGGGGGGAGGGAGGGAGAAAGAAAAGGAAGGAAGGAAAGGGGGAGGGATGGAGGGAGGGAGGGAGGAAGGGAGGAAGGAAGGAAAAGTGTTTGGTGTGGCTCAAGACCCAGATGAATGGTAAACTTGCTTCTTGAGTTTTTGGTTTTTTTTTTCCTCCTATCCCTCTGAGAAATGATGTAAGTCCTAGCCTTAATTTTTTTCTCTACATATTCACTTTGCTTACTCTATTGCTTCCAACCAGAAAAAGTCCCTCTTGGGAAAGAAGCAGGTTTCTTTCATTCTATTGCTTTAACTTCTTGGCAAATGGTGCTACTTGGGAGGAGGGGCCGAGGTCCTGGGAGCAGCACAACCAGCACCACACGCTGTACCTTCAAAAGGGGACTTGCTGCCAGAGATCTGTCATGGGCACACCCTGACGTGCCAGCCTCTGGTTAGCCCTGGCTGGTGACCGACGGTGCTGCTTGGAAGCGAAAATGCATGCAGACAGCTGCCATAGCTGCGTGCTGGCATCCAGCACATCCTAGGAAGGGGCTTATAAGGTGGACGCAGCACCAGTAACTTCCTGTGTGTGGGCAAAAGTGGAATAAAAGGCAAATAGAAACAAGAGAAAAACGATTAACAGGAAGATGTGCCTTGGGTGTTCGGGGGAGATTTTACTCCCCTCAGAGTCACAGTGTTTTACATTCATCACCCACACCTGGAAAGGGGTTTTGGCTGACACACCCCTTGCTTCTCTCGTGTTTTGGAATAGAGGTCCCCAACCTGCAGGATGGAATGTTTCAGTAGATCTTGAAGGCTTACTGGATGTTTCCTAAAATAGTTGTCCTTTGTCTAACATATATTTCCTCCCTGGTTCACTGAAATTTCCTTTGGGCAGGGGAGGACATTTGATAGTGGCACTCTGTCCTCCACAGCTTCAAGGAAAACACACAGTCAGAGGCCACTATCTTTGCCTGTTCCCTCATCGGCCCTCCTTGTCCCCTGGAAACTCATCCTGCTGTTCACAGCATGGCTGAGGGACCTCCATCAGAAACAGGATGGCCTGCAGCCCCACATTTCCCTGGTTTGGGGTGCCCACGCCTTTCTTTGCATCACATCAAATGTAGTCAAAGAAACCTACTTTCCAAAACCCTGCCTAGGGGCTCATAACCCACTGAAGTAAGTACATGTCTTTTCTTTCAAGGTTAGTTTCTTTAGCTTGACTTTGAAAAAGGTTTAGAAAGTCTAGGTTGTTCGCACAGAGTCAGCAGCGGGAGCAGGATTTAGAAGCTGGGTAGGTGGCCCAGCCGGTGAGGGAGCAGACAGAAGTAATTGTGAAGCTTTGTTTCCACAGAACCACCCGCTCTAATCTGCCAAGCTTGGTGTAACAAATATTCCTGCCCCTTTCCTGCAGGTAGGCCCTCAGAGAAGGCACGTATGGGCACCAAGGCAGAAAGGTAAGAGAGAAAGCAGAGCTAGTGGCAGAATGAGGGGTAAGAGGAAGACTCGGCGAAGCACTCAGGTCCAGATGAAGGAGAAAGGGGAGGCTCACCGGGGACCCACTGGATCTGGGTGGTAGAAAGTAGAGTAATAATCTGTAGTCCCAAAGTCTGCCCAAAGGCACTGTTTGATCCACCTGGCTGCCCACCACCATCGCCAACCATGCTGGGCACCTCAAGGGTGAAAATCCAAACGGAAAACTCTTTTCTCTCTGGAAATCTGCTCTACCTCCCTAGTCTTCTCCTTGACCTTCTGTCTGTCTTTTTAGAAGTACTGACTGTGAAGCCGGGAGCTGTCCTTGACTCTTCCTCCTCTCGCCCGCCTCACTTTGGCCGTCCCAGAGGCCTGCTGGCTTCTCCCGGATCTGCCCCTGCCCTGGCCCCCATCTGGCCCATGTAGCCCACTGCCGCCTTTTGCCTCTGGCCTGGTCATCCCCCTCCAGTTTCATCCACTTCAAATGTTTTATCCTTACTGCCACCTAAGTGCCCTCCCAGAAATGCAAAAACCCATCATGCCATTCCTTTGCTGCAAATCCTTCAAGGGTTCGCCATTACCCACAAGTCCAATCTCCCAGGGATATACGTATATCAAACTCAGCTATACATTATATACGTACAGCTTTGTCCATCAGTTACTGCAAGAGCCAGCTGAGGGCCCAGTTGTCCTTTGCCCTGGGCTCTACTGGGCAGATCTGAGAGTATAAGCCAGGACCCTCAAACGTGTTTGCCTCTTAGCATTAGCAGCAAGCCGGTGCTCAGTTCAATCTCCTCATCTCAGAACCCCCCTGGTTACATGTATTTCCTCCTCCATGTCTCCATGAAGTCTTGTCTGTATTTACTCTTCACTGAACCGATTTACTGCATGTACTCAAAGCATTCAGATACCTTTCCATTGAACTCAATGTCCCTCCTACTACTACTGCTGTCATTATCAAGGGCTGGATGTTTTTCCCCAGAAGTACTTCTCGTTCAATCCTCATGAGAACTTTAAAGTAGTAAGATAGACATTTTCTCTTGATTTTATAGATGAGAAAACTAAGTACCACCAAGCTAATAGTAAGTGGCTCAGGGTTCAGAGACAAATTTACTTAATGGAATTTATAATAAAATGATTGAGATTCTTCTGCCCCTCAAGGAAAAGGACAGTGTCAGTGATGCTATAATAGACTATGAGTGAAATCTGATAAAAATCTGTTTACTAAACAAATGCCTGGTTCACCAGCCATCTTCATTAATCTCTATTTAAGGTATACTTTGTAATAAGGATCTGAGTTATTTTCTGGTAAAATAGTACTTCTTGCACAAATTAAAATAAAAATGTGCCATGGCTTTGGCTTTGCGTCTTCAGTCTCATGTTTTTCCCACCTCCTGTCTTAAGCTTTGTGCGTTGTTAAAATACCTCCTGTGTCCTGAACACACGATGCTGGTAGGGGCTTCTGTGCCTCTGCTCACTTGACCACACCTCCCTAAGATGGATTTCATGCTGACCCTTTCTTCTCTAGCCTTTAACCTAACCCCTACTGAATCTTTAAGATTCAGTTCAGACTTTGCCTCCTACAGGAAGTCTTCCAGGAAGTTCCTTCATCAGCGATGCTAAAAGCCCAGGTATTCCTCCTTGTCTCCTCTCCTGTGAGACTCTGTATTTGTGTCATTTGATACTTGATACTAATTTCCTTGCATGTCCAACTCCCTCATTACTCCTATGGTTGCTTCTCATTCAGGCTTTGAACCTTGCACGGAGCATGACACATCATAGGTATTTAATGAATGTGTGTCAAATGAAAATGCAACTAACTCCCTGCACTGATTAAGGTCTTGGTCAGCCCCTTGTGTACACATTTACTATCTATCTGGGCCTTTCTTTGCCCAGAGAAAGAAAAACTCAGAGGAGCTACATGCAGAAAGAAATCCAATAAGGACATTTCTCCTTCTCTGAGGACTGTGCTAGAGAAAGCAGTGAATCCATTTGTCTGATTTTTCTTACAGATGTAGAATTTTAGCTTACTCTTCAATGATGAAACTTTATGCAGGTCATTACAGGCATGTCAGAATCCTCTTGTTTTGTTTTGCTTTGTTTAAATAGTTTCATGTCTCCTGGTTTGATTCTTTTACTCTCTGCCCCAATTTGAGAATTATTGCAAAAGAAAACCACTCTTGTTGACAAGTAAACATCATACTCCTGATCTTGAAAGAGAGAAATCAAGGTTGAGAACCTTTGTTCTTTCAGTCTTTGTCCGTTGACAATCTCAAGGTTGTCTTTTGACAAGCAGAACTGGTTAGTAAATAAAGAGGCTTGGGAGGGTGCAAGGAGGAGGGGCGGGGGGACTCAACCTCTAAATAAGTTTATTTGATTGGCTCAGCAATTCTGGTGTCCGAGCCAGCAGAACCTTGGGTGTGGGGGCACCTTAATGACAGCCCTGCCCCTAGGTATTATAATCAACATACAAACATGAAACATTGCATCTGAGAGAGAAGGTAATGAATACCTCTTGCCACCAGTTTTTTTCTATGGCCTAAGGCCATACACAGCTGTTCAGAGTGAGGAACCAGAATTCCTAGATTTTTTTGGTTTTTATAAAATTAAGTCTCCAAATAAAACCTTGCTAGGGTCCACAAGTCACCACAATGGAGGGACCCATTTTCAAGAGTCCCCCCTCCCTCCCCAAACCCCATAGCCTCCCAATACAGTGGTCAGGTAAAATATGCAAAGCTTCAAACTGGGGTCCCACAGCCCCCAGTGGTGCTCATCTAATCAAGGCCCAATTTCCTAAACAAGAAAGAAGAAGGAGATTACATTCAACAGATTACAAAGAGCCAGGGCAGTTGACTTAAAAACAATTGGTTTTGCAGTAATTAGAAAAACACAAGGAAATGATGACTGTGGAACAATATTAAAAGGGACACTGAGGGATAACGGCTCCAGTTCCTGGTTAATTCTTCAGCTTAGATATTTAGAGATTCACAAGTAATTATGCAGAGATGATATATTTTAAAAATCACTGCCATCCTGCCTTCTCAAGGCCAAGGACTTTGGCTATTAATAGCGCAATCAGATTTTGCTATATTGTAGAGAATTCACACAAAGTTGCATCTATTTTAAAGCATTCATCTGGCACATTACTTAAAGATGACAAATCTCTGTAATGTGCAAAATCAGCATTGGGTTAAACTAAATCCAAACTCATTATAATCACTCTAAGTTCCCCCAGAGAAATCTAGTGTTTATAATGGACACTACAGGTAAGAGTTATTTTAGTCCTTCCTGGAACTTCTCTTTTATGAGATCATTTAAAAGATTTCCTTACTTCTGACAAGCCCATCCCAGCTCTAAGTGAATGGACGTGTGCACTAGAACACAAGGAATTCCTCTCCCAGCATGAAACATCCCTGAATCACAAATGGAAAGTACTGACCGTGGCAAGCAGGCTGCTCTGAGACCCTCACCAGAACCAGGGTCTTAATTTTCTCCCTGTCACCCTTTATCCACCATCACAAAATCCACATCCCTTTCAGCTAAACACGCTGGATTTGCACTTTGGGGTTTTTAGTGGGGAGAAGTGTCACACACAATAAAAACAAACAAAAAACCCAAGCAGCTTCTAAAAGTCACGTGTCAAAAGCTAACCATCAGAAAGAACCCACTGTGCCCTCAGACAGGCTTGAAAAGGGAGGCTGCGATGTGACCTGCATTTAATTATTTAAGCTGCATATTGTGAGGCCCTTAAGAAAGCAAATGTCATGATGGACAGAATGAGTTTACCCTCCTGTCGAAAGAGCAGTGTGCCATGGCAAGGCCGTCGCTCAATTAAATTGGACTGCAGGCTACCCAGGAGATGGAGACCAAGCCTGGGGATCCTAATGAGACATTTTGGAAGGCAGAGATGACCCCCTGGAGTTTGTCACCCTTTGATGGACGTTCTCCCCTCCACCATTACTACAGCACCCCAGTGTTACCCCCCCCCCGCCATGAGTTCAAACATGTTACAGCCCGAAACATTTAGAAAGGAGCTTGCACAGAGTTAATTTCAAAGTGAAAGACAAATCCTGGGTGATGTGGATAGGAGAGAGGAGCCCACGATACTACGGCTCTGCACATTCGCAATCTTTGGCTGCCAGGGCTGAAAGAAAACTAGCAACAAACCTAAAACTAAATAAAGAAACAAGTCAGTCACCATTTCATTTGAGAAAATGTGTATGTCCCCTCAGCTTCATGTGGGGCAAGCAGACACATATATAACTTGGTAGGGGACTAGCAAAGAGTGGCTTCCAAGGCCCCTGACAACTCTGCAGCCCCATGAGCATGTTTGAGGATGACTCTCTTTCTAGAGTCTTTTAGAGGTTTGCCCATAATCTGAGTAATGCTTCAGTGTTCACAGTAGATCGTCTAGGCCAGACTTTTTCAAGCAAATTATCTCACAGCACACGTGAACCTATACTTAAAATTCTCCAGCACACTTAAATTATGTTGATCAAAAACAAGAGTGAAAAAAGAATATACTGACTGTGCTTTGAACTTCTCTTGAAAATAATTTAATTAATGCTCTTTAAAAATTTTTCACAGCACACCTGTCATGGCACACCAGTTTAAAATCACTGGTCTAGCTAGTGTGATTTTGCCCGCCACTCCACCCACAAGACATCTGGCAATGTCTGGAGACATTTCAAGTTGCCACGTCTCTCAAAAGGAGCTACTCTCTGTTGTGCACAGTGCAGGGCCTCTAAACACCCTATAATACACAGGACAGACCCCAAACAAAAGAGAGTTATCTGGCACAAAATGTCAGTAGTGACAAGAAGATGCCAAAAAAGAATTTCCTTTGGGTATTAGAAATGTTCTTTGGAATAGAGAAGCTGTCAAACAACTGTGCCAAAATATGAGAGCAGGCAAATAGCCCTGCCTGCCCGCAGGTGTACCAGACCCGGTTCCAGCTACCTGGGTTGGTGGTTAAGATGAGCTTCTTCCAAAGGTCTTTGAAAGTGGGGTTCATGCTCCTATCTGGGGCTTTCAGACTTGGCTGTTGATCCTGTTCCCAGTACCTTTGTCAGAGCGTATTAGACAGACGCTGGCTGTCTGAAGAGGTACCACAGAGCACAGGTTATCTGAGGCTGCTACACATTAAGTCTCTTCTTAGTATTTCATTTCTGACTCTCTTAGCGAACATGTGCCCTGAGGAGGCAAAACCCGTTTACCGACTTGAAAGTTACCTGAGGACAGCGAATCCTCATACTGCTCTAATGAAATAGGTAAATTGCATTTAGATGAAAAGTGGAGGGAAAATGTAGTCAATAGGTGTTTGGGTTTCCTTAAAGACCTTAGATTTCATATTTGGCTTAAAAGCTCATAGTGACATTTAGAAAGAGCCCCTTGCCAGAGTTCCCACTGAGTGGTTAAGGCAAGGACAATTCATAACAATCTCAGGAATAAGAATACTAGACTAAATAGAAGGAGCTGGAGTGGTTGTGGGAAGAAATGGGGGGCTCTGCATTCAGGAAAACTCTTTCTAGAAGTAATTATAGTAGTGTTCAAGAGGAAAAAGCAGTGGGCAAACCTTTGAGGCAAAAAGGGACAAATATAATCTAATTGCTTGTTCTCAGACTTTAAGGATAAGGAAAGAGACCATTTCAAACATCATTTTGTTCCAACTGCCTCTCCTTAACTAGCCAAAAACCTAGAAATAGATACTTACTTTACAACTGAGCAGAAGAGCTCAGGGGAAAAGCAGGGTTCCTCCCTAACCCACAACTGAGAGCTTTGCCAAGAGAAATATCCAGCATTATATAGCAAATCAGACAATTGACTCCTCTCTGTGACCTTTTCGAATCCCGAAAATCAAACACCCTGGTTACCAATGCCCAAAGCTGCGAGTTAGGATACCTGGGTCCCAGCTCTGGCTGTGATCCTGGATGAATAAGGTCAGCCTTTCTGAGCTGTAGTTCCAGCTGCCACTAAACATCTACCTCACCTCCTTCTCAGGGTTAGTGCAGATGCAACAATACATGTGACAAAACTTTCAGTCTGTGGAATACTAAATAAATATGAGCATTGTGAAATGGGCCAAGAAAAAGAAAATTTCTGGAGGAGAGGTTTGAGGATGTCAGAGTGTGGGAGGGGAGCACAGGAAGGTTAAAACCTGCAGGCCATTTAAAAAAAATAAAAAAATAAAATAAAAAAATAAACAAAAAAAAAAAAAAAAAAAAAAACCTGCAGGCCAAAAAAACGTGAGCTAAAGCCCCAGCAAAGTAAACTGTTCTTGTAAATCAGCAAAGGCTATGCAATTTCATTAAGGAAAATATCATACCATCTTTATCTATTGTTAAAACTCTGTCTAGGGGAGAAAGAACTAATGGTAAACTTCCCTGAAACAAGACTGGCAGCATTCTCCTTCCTGATTATTCACCCTCACATCCCAGCCTATCACGCGGCATCATTGTTTTCAGGTTCAATTACACAGGAACCAGAAATACAGAGGCTAGATCAGGTGGGAAAGTTTCAGTTTTAGTTAACCAGGATTTTATTATAAATGAATAAATCAACACACTCCTCAGGGAATTTAATTAGAGAAAGAGATAAATACCTTCCTTTCCATTGGCCAAGCGGGCTCTCGATCTTGCACCTGAAGAGATGGTTAGTGATTGGCCCCAGCTTCCCCCACATCAGATGCTTATTGGTTATGAATGCCCCCCCCCCCGAAGCATCAATTTCAGAGTCAATTTTTTCACTTTTTACAAAAAAAAAAAAAAAAAAGCCACAAAACACAAAATCCCTCCCTTGTATCTGGGTTTGTTTGGCCCATTCTCTCTTACACTATGTCATTTTGTGCTGCATTTTTCCTTGTGGTTATCTTCCTGAGTTTGATGAGGATTCTTTAGAAGGTAATGCAGGAGAGTCAATACCTTTAGAGAGAACCGGAAGCTATGCTGACATCATTCATGGCACCACAAGTGCTCCGTGAAATCTTTGAGATATGTAGAACTCAGACAGAATGTGTGCGTCTTCTTGGAACTCATTGCTCATCTTGAGCAAATGTCATTCTTGTCCTCTTTGGGACTGTGCTGGGCTAGATTCTCTTGATAACTGCGAGGCTTGGTGTTTCATCACTGCGTGAACAAACACAACAATGACTGGGAAGTCAAGCTCCATGCCTCGGGATTCTGCAAACTCAGCTATGTGGACAGATTCTCAAGAGTTTTTCCACAGGGATCATTTTCAAAATCTGATTTTGTTGTTTGTTTTGAATATAGAAAGCTCTGTCTCTGTGCCCCTAGCCCCATATATGTAGTCATTTTTATTGGTTTCTTGTTCATCTTTCTGGTCTTTCTTTGAACAAACTGAATAAATGCAAATCAATGTTTTCTATACAAAAGGTATACACTCTCCTGCATCTTGTTTTACCTGGCTTTCTTCCACTTGCTATCCTGGAGATGGTTCTATGTCACTGCATAAAAGCCTGACTTCTGTAACTCACTCTGTGCTATCTGGGGGATAGAGTCCCAGCAGCTGGACTGTTACTCTAGATCTAGGTGAGTACCCCTTGTGGAACCCATGGCGCCATAACTTTACCCTGACCATCAAATTGTTACTGTCCTCATCTACCCCCTGCCTGTTTCTTTATTGTTACATTTCATAGATGACACAGGACAAGTGCTTATTGAATGTTTACTGAAAAGGCTGGGAGAATGGTCCTTGACAAGATTCTCAGAAAAAGGAATGTAAAGTAGCCAGGTGTCTTCCTGGAGGGGGCTTCTGGAGCGAGTCTTGGAGAATCAGGTTTGGGTGTGTATAAAGGGGAAGAGAATTTTCCTGGGGTAAGTGAGCATGTTAGGGAAATGAAGACAGGGTCAGAAGGAGCAGGGACAGCGCGTGACATTCAGGGTTGCCCCACAGCCAGTTACCACAGTAGAGATCAGATGGTTTTGTGTGAGTGATTTGTCATAAAAACTGGAGGTGGCTGTGATGTGTGTGTGCCAGAGAGTTTGAGAGATGTGTAAAGGACCAGCCCAGAGCACAAGTGATAAAGAGACTTAGATTTGCAACCACTATTCACAGAATCTGCTCTTAAACTTGAGTCTGTCCTGCAATTGTTTAGCAACCCCAACAACAAAATACTTGCCTCTTTCTTTCTGCTGCTTCTCCCCATTTCTAGTAAGCTGGAGCTTGTGTTGGAAAAGAATTTACAAGTTATGCTGTTTATCTTCTCGCTTAGTGGAATGTAAACTTTATGAGGGCAGGGATTTTTTCTTTGGTTAGTATCATGGTCTCATAATTGCTGGCACTCAATGGATATTTATTTGTTTGGTGAATGAATCCCCTTATCCTATCCTTGCCCTCTGCTTGGACTCTCCCACTGGCAAGTAATTAGGAACTTCACTATTGTACACATCAGAGAACTATAGTTGTTAAAACTTTTTTTTCTCTAATTGAGTTTTTCTATACCATATTCTTTGGTGAGGGAGGGGAAGGAGGGTCTGTCTGCCTAGTGGATTGCACAGTATTCCATAGCTGGGGAAATAGGGTAGTTCCATACAATGGATAAAGACTACACTCATCACATACTCAGGTAAACAACATGAAATTCAAAATTCTCTTGGCTATATAACTCAGCATGTGCTAAGATGATTGGTGAATGAATGAATGAGGCTATCCGATAATACTGGGAAATGTTCATGGAGGATTTGGAGTCAGACAACTGTGAATTAATGTCTATAATAAGGTATCACTGAACCTCTCTGTGTGCAGATTGTTCCCCATCAGATGATGGTAATAATACTTACTGGCAGGATTTTAATCAGTGTATGCCATGTGCCTTTTTGAAAGGTACCTTTTCACTGCTGGCTGTTGTGCCAAGAAAGGCTCAGTGAGGGGAAGGTCTGATGTGATGCAGGAAAGCTGGAAAGGTAATCAAACCAGATGTTTTTTACTCTACCTGAAATATAGTAGTGGAAAGTTTTCAGAAAGAAGAGTGAAGCACGTGGGTTTCAATGAGGGATCCTTATTCTAGGACTTCCTTGACTCACATTGTGTTTACTATTGAATGCAGCCCCGTGTTTCTACATGTTTAAATGGCACAAGCACAGGCTGATCTTGGTCGCCAGTGTCTAGAACAGTGCCTGGCACATAGGAGGCACCTAACAAATATTTGTCAAATGAACAAAAAGCACTGGTTCTGAAATAAATAATCCTCTTCATTCAAAACTCAGCAAAGTATATTTTCAGAGCAAAGTATAAATGAGCTAGTATTTCTGGTACCTTTCTCAAAAGTGAAAAAAAAATGAGCTTTTTTAAAAAAAAAAAAATTCCCTTCAGTGCCTTAAAATGTCTCTTTAGTTCTCTTTAGAGTGCAAAGTTCACTTATATAATACAGTCAAATTACCAATGTTATTTAGTATAATACCAGCTGGATCATAAGATGAATGAAATTATGAGCTAAAACAGCTCTTTAAGTTCTGCATTTGTTGAAGAAGAAAAAAGCAAAATGAGTTTAATTCCTTGGTCCCAGAGTGAGATGATATTTAGCCCAGATAATACTCCTGGATTTACAACTAACTATGTCAAATTATACTTTTTCTTTTTTTCTTCCCCTTCTTTAAAGTGACTGCTAAAATGTTCTGTGTTGCTGAGCACGGTTTTTAAAAGAAACTTGAGAATGATTCTGGGAATGGAGAGGAGTGTTCTACCTTTTCAGAACATTATACCTTAGGTCTAAGAAAACTTGTTATTAGAGTTACATTTAAGAAAAGGGTAGTATGAGAGTCTGAAAGATACATATATTTCCAAAAGGGAGAATTTCCCATCAGCATTGAACTGACCTAGTGATGACAGGCGTTCTGTTGTGTCTGAGTTATGTCCGCTTGTGGCTTGTGTTTCAAGGGAGAACTTCCAGTGTTTCTCCATTTGGGATGATAGTTCCTCCTGTAACGTTATTTTTTATTTTTATTTTTGAGTAGATTAACTTTATCAGATTAGGGAAATTGTCTTTTAAGCCTGGCTAATTAAGAGTTGGTTTTTTTTTTAAAATCATGTAGTCACATTGAATTTTATCACTTTATCTATCTATTGGGATGATCATATGGACTTTGCTTTTAATGTCCTAGGTGAGAGATATTTATATGTCTTAAAAATTAAACCAACCTTACATTGGGATAAACCCCATATAGCTATGATATATTTTGCACATGTGTACATTGGTAAATTCAACTAAACTAATGTTATACTTAGAATTTCTACATCTGTATTCATTTATTAACAAATTTTATTTTTTACTATTAACCATTTCAATAAATGAATTGAAATGGGTCATTAACATTCTTATGCTTTTCTTATACTTTGCTATCAAAATAATACTGGTGTCACAATGAGTGGGGAGTATTCCCTGTTCTTCTGTTATTTATTAATTGTGTAAGTTAGAATGACCTAGCCCTTGAGTTTGTGAGAAGACTTCATCTGGACCTGATGTTTTCTTTGTGGAAAGATTCATTATTAGTCATAAAACTTTTCAGGCTTTCTATTTCATTAGAATATCAATTCTGATAAATACATAAATTTGTACAGGAACACAAGGTTGGACAAGTAAGTTTGTGAACTCATCTTAGAAAAGTGTTACCTGCCTCCTCCTGACCATCACTCTGGTCGCCTTTGAGGTCCTCCCCTTGGTGAGCTGTGCACTGACACCAGCGCCTGGTCCACCCTTCCAAGCAATTTTAGAACTCTTTTTCTGGAATGGCCATCAGAGCTATCATCGTACAATTATGTTCTGATAATTAATTTAGTCGACTTATTCTAGAAATAGTCCTTTGAAGAGTGGACTAAGCACGGGCATTGGTGTATGTTACTTCCCAAGGGCAGTACTTCGAAGATGACCATAGTGATATTTAGCCATGAAGTATGTAGCAGTTTTTCTAGGATGAGTTTGTGAGCTTAATTGTCTAACCTCATATGTCCCTTTTTAAATTTTTTCATATTTATTGACAAAAACCAGCTAATTGTGTTTGCATGTAACCTTCTTAGTATCTACAGTTTCTGAGTTATATCCTTTTTATTAATAACATCAATATCATTTATCATTTCTATTTTATTTAAATTAATCCTTCTAATAGTTTGCCAATATTGTAAGTGTTTCTGAGAAACCAACTTTTTACTCTTTTAACTCTCTGAACCTATTGTTTCCTGCTTCCCCATCTCATTTTAATTGATTTCTGTTTGCTATGGTTTAAATAGTTGACCTTTCTCAACCCAGTGGTCTAAATTCAGACTTTCCTGTAGTCTTTCTGCTTCAGAATCAGCCCTGTCTTACTGGCAGATGGGCTTGATCCCAGGGGAGGCACATAGGGACCCCCCACCTGCATGAGAGGAGAGGGCAGATAGGGAATGATTGAACTCTCCCCAAACACTTCTTTCCTTCAGGAAAAAATTAGGAAAAAATATAAGTATGTGTGCATATACACAGCTTAACTATCTTTGTGTATGTCTGTATGTGTAGTGCAGACACATGTAAGTACAGTTATACATGTCTATTCACAGATATACTTATGAGGTATTTATTAATAGACACACACATTAGAGGAAAGCATTATAAAAAGGACACTGGAATAAGCTCATTCCAGCAGAAAATGCAGGATCTAGCCCCAGGTCTCCCAGTCGTAACAATGGAGAAATCTCTAGGCCTCAGCATCCTCAGTTGTAAAGTGGGAGTGTTGAACCAGATGAATGTTTTCTATTAATGCAATGCCTGGCATGTCTTTTTAACTATCAGAACCTCTATGGTATAATGTGGGCACCATGTATTTTAAATATGTACTCTTGGGTCTTCCTTTTTTTCATTTCTCCTAGTATTTCCCACATACAGGTGCATACTTCCTCATTCAGAATTTGATACCACTGGGGCTTTGCATAGCAACTTACATTTTAAACCTGACTAGACTTTTAAATGATTATAAAAGAGTTTTGAAGGGGGAAAAAGAAATTAAATATGTCTAATGATACTCGTAGGTCAAGTCACATAAGAACTGAGAATTAGCCTTTGGAATAATATGGAAGTCATCAGAGATCTTGACAGGAGGCTTATTAGTAGAATGATAGGGGTGAAGTCTGGTTGGAGAGTGCTCAAGAAAGTAGGAAGAGAAGAACTGGAGACAGTAAGTAGACATAAATCTTTCAAGGATTTTTGCTATAAAAGGATGTAGATAAATGGGGTCACTTCAGGATTTTTTTTTTAAAAGATGGGAGAAATTGTCATACATCGTAAACTGATGAAAAATCCAGGAAAGAGAGAAAAACTGATGCTGTAAGAGATATTTACAAGTGGAGAAGCTGTCCTTGGATAGGAGCATGAAGTTTGTCCATACTGACTAGATGTAGGAGAACTCATGGGCAGATGCTAGTAGGTATGGATAGAACATCATCATAGTTCTTTTCTGATTTCTTCTGTTCTGAAAAATATAGAAAGCCAGTTGTTGGCTGAGAGTATTAGTAAGGAGGCATTGCAGTTTGGAAGTGTGAAATAGCATAGGAGAGAAAGAGAAGAAATGGACTCGAGAAATTTGTAAGCACCTCGCGAACTTCGAAGTTAGTAAACATGACTTCAGTGAGACCAGTGAGCATAAATAAACTGTGTGTTTATTTATATCCATGTTCATCAGCATGGATGGAAAGTAGGTAGAGTGGTGGACTTAACAAAGTTAGGTTTTTGTTAGGTAGTACAACAAAGAGAGGAGCAACGGAGTTAAGGGTGTTTAAAAGGAAATGATTCAATGATGAACCACGAAGACTGACTATGAATGGAGGGGAATAAGGAACTGTAAAACACTGGGAAAATCAATGGATGGGACATTACAATCAAGGGATTATTGGGTTGAAGTACTAGAGAGTAAACTGGTAAACCAGGAGTTGCTCATTGGAGAGTGACAAGCTTGAAATTAAGGTTTTGGAAGACTTGCTGTGATTATTGGTGGGAGTAGGTAGAGGACAAAGTCCGCAGAAGACAGCCCCCCGGGGTTCATCTGCATGGGGATTTAAATAAGCAAGATAGAGTACCAGAGAATGTGATAATAAACAACATTTTCGAAGAATTAGGGGGAATGATCAGTAGATTTATAGATGAGAGGAGATAAAGGACAGTCAGATGACATGAAATTCAGTCCTGAGGCAGGAAGGAGGGAAAGAAGGATACCTATTTCACTTCCAGGCCCAGTGATAAAAAGATACGGGAGAGAAAATAGCCATCACTTGACAGGGATCCAGGGGAAGCAATTTCCCCAGAGAGAGTCCAAGTTCATTTAGAAGTAGAGGAGAAGGGTACTTCCAGATATAAGATATTGAAGATACAGGGAATTTTTCTGTTAATAACCATGAGTTTCAAGAGCATTGGGAAGGGTTTGAGAGGCTGAAGAAGAGTGAGAAATGGATTCAACAAATCAGCTATTCAGATGTGACAATATGTGGATAAGGAATGACTTTAAATAATAATCAATATGGTTTTTAACTAGTACACATACATCAGAACTTAGACATACAAATAAAGTGGTTACACATTTATGTCAGTAGTGCTGAATTTGCTCAAAATACTATTAGGGATTTAAACATTATGAATTTTTTAAATACATATATATAATATAGAATTTTATAACTAGGAAGGATCTTAATTATATTATTTATTCCCTCATGTTTTATTTATCTTAGTGTCCCTAAAACTTATCACAATGCTTACACAAAACAAATGCTCAATAAATGTTTGTAGAATGAATATGGAATGTGACTCAGCAATTCAATTAGTCATGTTTAGCCATTTCAATAGAATGAGGATGAAAATCTAGTCCGTTGTTCAATATGGTGTCCATATTCTGTTAGGGGGAATAAGTCTATATCCATTGGGGGGAATTTGGCTTTTGGAATCAGCCCAGTGTCACTAATGTAATTCAAAAGAAAATCTAATAAATCTAATATAATTTTGATCAAAAGTGGGCATATGAATTAATGAAGGTCATAAACTGATTCTGAAAATAATTTCAAAATAAAAACCTCCAAAATGAATGGTTAGCATAAATTTATATATCCCAAAGTGATTATAAAATAATAGTTTTTTGAGGGGCATATACATATGAACATGTCAGTTTTTTGTTTTTTGTTTTTGAGACAGAGTCTCACTGTCACCCAAACTAGAGTGCCATGGCATTATAGCCCATAGCAACCTCAAACTCCTGGGCTTAAGTGATTCTCTTGCCTCAGCCTCCCAAGCAGCTGGGACTACAGGCGCCCGCCACAACGCCCGGCTATTTTCTTTGTTGCAGTTGTCATTGTTGTTTAGCTGGCCTGGATTCAAACCTGCCAACTTCAGTGTTTGTGGCTGGCGCCATAACCCCTGTGCTAGGGGCACCAAGCCAACATGTCAGTTATTTAAAATTTTTTCACAACTTTTTTAGCAATCTAGCAATAAAAAATACTTTTCTCCTCAAATGGTAACAGACTTGAATGACAAATTCTGGACACCACTGTATAAATCAAAAGCTCCTACCCCAGGATTCCTGGAAGGAAATGATGGGAAATTTGGGAATTGCAGCCAAACAGTAGCCTTATTTTGAAAGGTAAAGTCATGCAGGAGACAGTTCATTTGGGGGTGATAGTGGCGGTAAGAAGGGAAATATGATCAAGAAAAAAACTGAAAATACCAAGACCCATAAAACAGTCAGTGTTGTGTAAATGGTGTGAATAGAAGCCCCCCAACCCAATTGTGCAAGCCTCGGGGGCTGTTTGGATTCCGAGTCCAAACTGGGTTTAAATATCTCTAGTTTCCAAGTCCAGAGATAACTGTATTCTATGTCTGGAGCTCTCTTGCCCTTTAAGTCAGTCTGCCCTTAGCACATTTATTGTGCTTTCTCCTATTCTTTTTCTAGGCCAGATGGTCACCTAAAATGTCTTACCACTTGTGTTGCCTAGAGAAGGGAAGAAGAGGCTGGGTTTCCTTAAATTCCTTGGCATCCAAGAGTGGTACCAGGGAATAGTCACCCTCTGACATTGCTCATCACAAACTCTGCCGAATTGACACTGCCTGGGAGCTCAGTGAGAATGTGTCAGCCTCACTCCATCCAATACCTACTTAGATTTTATTTTTTCCCGCGGCATAGAAACACTCTTAGTGATTACCCATTCTCAACTATATGGGAGTAAATTTATTCCCCAGAATGGAAGGATACATCCTTTTACTCCCTACAACTTGTAAATTCCATGTGGTTCACTTAATTGGAGAATATTTCAGGCCATTTATCAAAAAGCCTGACAGATATAGCCATTGTGAATCCTATACCACTGCACAAGGTGCAGTCACCCCTGTGTCATTTGTCATCATATATTCTGCATTCCTTTAACTATCAAAATGAAAGTTTAGGTTAGATTCCAGGTTCCCTCCAGGTGCCTGTGGGAAAGAACCTCAGTATTTTCAAGTTGAGGATCAAAGAAAGGTGCTTTAAATAGTTAACATGGTGGAGGGAACAAGTGATAAATGGCATTTTTTGTAGGAACAACAAAGCTATTAGTGTTTCTCTCCCTGTATCAGCTCCTTGGGAACTGAAACTGCGTCTTAATCCCCAGGTTCAGCACCTGGCATATCTTTATATGTGTCTGGCGTATTTTTAGGGATTTGCCAGATGTTTACTCAGAACTTTTAGACATAGGATCATAACACCTCCTATTCCTGAACTGTCACTCAAAAAGAAGAAAAGGGACCCTGCAGCAGCTGATGGAACCAAAAGATCAAGAGATCTGGTGTCTGGTTTTGCAATTAATTAGCTCTGAGAGCTTGGCTAATAGCCCCTTCTGTGTGTCTTAAATTTCCTCATCTAGAAAAAGAGATTGGATTAGATCAAAGGTTTATACTTTTTAGTCACAAAAATATATTACAAAGAGATTAAATAAGTGAAACAGATAAGACTGTGTGTGTGATGGACTCTGATCCTACCTTGTTCCCCTGTCCCCTCCCTCACCTATATCATTTCAGGGGAAATCCCACAAGACTTGTTTCTCAGCCCTCACTAGATCTTAGAAACTCCCAATAGGGTTGCCAGATTTAGCAAATAAAAATATAGGACACCCAGGTAAGTTAGAATTCCAGATTTAAAAAGGAATAATTTTTAGTATAAGTATATCCCAATTATTTGTATATTCATACATATGTAAAATATTGTATTTAGTGAAAGTGTATTACTTAAATTTAAAGTTTTCTCCTCATGGAACTATTATCATCTAAATTCTAGATCCATCCGAATTTCTGTGTTGGATGTCCCCGTCAGTATTTAAAAGCCCTTCGGGATAGTCTAACATGGGAAGTGAAGGAGATCCGCTACCCTAGTTTTCAGAAAAGCACAGTCTGAAAACTGAAATGAAACATCTCAAAAAAAAAAAAAAAATTCTACTTCTAAAACTGTACAGTTCTGAGCAGAACACAATTTGTGATGTCAAAAATTTAGGAGAAAAAGTGTTTCTTTATTCATTGCCTAGCCCAGCATCTAGTCCTTGAACATAGTTTGAGACTGATAAATGTTACTGACAGGATATAGTCACAACTCACCACAGTTGAATAGGTCAATATTAACTTGTTGTGTCCAGAAGAGCCATGGTCTGCACCTTACAGCCTGGACAAATTAGCTACCACTCCAGAACTGGGCAGCACCCTCCATGGGACACTTCCAACACTTACCGTTGGGATTTCTGTAACTGTCTACTGTGTCCCATAAAGAAAGAGTGCAGAATGGAGAAGTGGGCTGTCCCTACCACTCCAGCAAGCAAAGAGACCTCAGTGTTATTTACAGCTTTGCCACCGTCTGGTTCTGTGATTAAGTTTCCTCTGTATAATAGGGATAATAATGAAAAGAAAATAGCTGATCTTTCTTTTCCTTCTAAAAAGATACCTATGTATATCTTTTATGGTTAATCTTTATAGAAACGATCCTCAAAACTTGAGTGTGCATTAGAATTACCTAGAAGGCTTTCCACAATGAACGCATGCATTGCTGAGCATTAACCCAGAATTTCTGACTCACTGCACCCTACAATTTGTATTTCCAACAAGTCCCTAGGTGATGCTGATAATGTGATTCTTGGGATGACACGTGGAAAACTGCTTCACAGATACCTTGTATTAATCCCCCATCCTAAATACAATAAAACTAAGACTCAGAAAAGTTAAATGATTTGTCTAAAACGCCAGTCATTGTTCATACTGTGATCTGCCAAATACATCTGTCTCTGTTGTGCAGAGTAATTTTGATAAAGCAGGTAGTGTACATTTACAATGGTACTATTATCATCTTTAAGAAAAAAAGAAACAAATTTGGTTGTTTATAAGCAGGAAAAACAAGCCAGGTGGCCTCTGTGTATGAAGAGGCCCTAAAATGTTTGAACTCCAAAACCCAGCAGATTGGTTGACAAAACAGTTCCACACTACTGAATGATGTTTGGAAATGGCTTTATCCTTTAGAATTTTTTTTTAATTTTTTTATTAAATCATAGCTGTGAACATTAATGCAATCATGGGGTACAAAGTGCTGGTTTCATATACAATCTGAAATAGTTTCATCAAACTGGTTAACATAGCCTTCGTGGCATTTTCTTAGTTATTGTGTTAAGACATTTATATTCTGCATTTAGTAAGTTTCACCTGTACCCTTCTAAGATGCACCGTAGGTGTGGTCCCACCAATTACCCTCCCTCCACCCATCCTCCCCCCTCCCCTTCCCTCCCTTGCCCCTTTCCCCATATTCTTATGCTATAATTGGGTATCCTTTAGAATTTATTGTCAGTTCATGAAGACTCAGTCTGCACAATCCATTAGCATATGCTAGCCTGGGAAATGGCTCAGAAGCAAGGAGTGAGTTCCTGCAATGTGAAATACAGGCCAATAAATGGCACAAAATGATAATTTACTCATGAAAGTTTGAAGTCACTGTTCATATTTGCCACATTTTAACAAGCAGGCAGAAAACTGAACCTTCACAATTATGATTTATCTATTTTAAAGAAGAAAAAGTAAAAGTTTGATGGGAAGAAAAACGTTTTCCCTAACAACTAATTTGAAAACCAAAAAGACTCTCCATTTCTCCTGTTGGCTTGGAAACAGCCATTTCTCTATATTTCTTGAATTCTGCTGTCCCAAAGGTTTTCAACTTTTATTTAAATGAAAAATCGTTTCTCAGTTTTCTGCAGTCTGGAAAACAGATCAACTATATCAAAATGAGAAATGTCATTATATATATAGTTAGCTCCCTTCAGTACATGGAGAAAAAGATAGGACCTTAAGTTCACCCACAGATGCCTCTAGAAAGTTCAGAAAGGCTCAACAGAAAACGATGCTATTTTCCTTTCTACTTACGTTAGTGTTACTTTCATTTCTTAGAAGCCTACAGGTTTTCAGATCAGGAAATACATGAATGATCTAACATGACAATGGCAAAGAATGATAAAGGTGACTTGGATGGTTTGTAAGTTACAAGTATGAAATTTAAATGTACAAAATATAAAACTATGATGTAAACTCAGTGGCACTTACCGTGATGCTTGGTTGGAACTGATTCCCGTGCATTAGCGGAGTCCACCCCGACCGGCAGCCCCAGAGATTGACTCTGTAACGGACCACAGAGAACCATGGGGGCAGGGAACCGGCCAACCTAGGATCTGCCTTTTCTCATACTCTCTTAGTTACCCCAGGGCATCCTCATAGATGGTTAACATGATTATTTAAAGAGTTGCCAAATGTGAATTTAGGAGAATTTCTTACTAAGTTTTGATTTTCTCTCTTTCAATTCTGACAGCTTTTAAAATCTGTTTGCATTTATATGACCAGTGAATCATTTATATGTGATTAAACTCTTTACTAATGATCCCAGTGAAAACATTGTGGGCTCTGGAATCAGAAAGCTCTCTGTCCTTACACAAACTCCTTAACTTCTGACCCTCTCACCTTTATAATGGGCAGAAGAAAATCTACCTCCATAAAGCTGTGGGAATTGAAAGGAGATGATGTATTTGCTGCTCCTGTCACAGTGCCTTGAACACAGGAAGTGTTCAGTAGCAGTAGTGTAATCGCTCTCACCACATGCCAGTTTGTTTTTATTAAAAATAATAATAGCATTAACTGCTCAACACAAATTAGAAGATTCTAATACTAGCAAGCCTTTTGTAGGTGTGAGTGCCAAGTCATTAGGAGAACTGGCCTCAATGAATCAACCAACCAAAATCACTGCTGAAAAATAAAAGCCATGAAATCTGCCCTTCAATGGGATCATGATGGCTTCACACTTATGCACCATCATATGTGCATAAAATTAAATTCACTGGGCATTGAATTCTTAAAACAACCCAGGATTTATTATTACCTTGAGTTGGGTGAAGCCAAAATACTCAAATGAAAGTTATCAATAATTTGTCTGTAATGTAGGTCATCTTCTGAAACATATTTAATCTTCATTGTACAAACAAATCAACAAAGCTAGGAGGAAAGGTATACATGTCTGAAATGAGATTTTTTTTATGGGTATTTAAGACTTAAAGTAAATGAAAATTAATAGATCATCAGGGAAGATGTAAAATTGCATGGTGTGTAAATGGTTAAAAGGGTCAGATTGGGGGAAATGCAAATGTATGTGATGGTGGCTGAGCCGGAGGTTACAGGAATGGCAGAAATTATCCTTGGGCCCTGTTTCAGGTACAGACACAATTTTGTATTATAAAGGCCCCAAGCCTCCTTTTTTGGATTCATTGCTGTCTTTTTACAGCAAAGGCCAAAGTACGCAGCCAGTAGAATTAAGACTGGCACATTTCTTCTCAAAAGAGGCAATTCCATTGAGGATTTCTCATGAGCTATCATTTATTTAAGGATTATAGGGCACATGGGAGCAGCCATGGCCAGGAATCAAGCAAAAGAGGAAACTCTAGGCTCTGCAAAGTCACTTCTCCCATAAAGCCACCATAGGCTCTAACATTTCTATCCTCCCTAGATTATTTCTCTAATCACCAAAACAGGTGCCACTCTCAACAGACCTTCCAGGGCAGAGATGCTGCTGTACATTCTGAAGTCTTTTGCTCTCTACCAAGAATATAACAATGACTTTTTCCATTCAGAGAAGAGACTGCTTCTTTCTTTGTAAGCATAGAATTGACAGACATGAGTCCACAACTTCATTCAGCACTGCTATTGACTGAATGTTCATGTCCCAATAATTGATGTTGAAACCTAATAACCATTGTGATGATACTTCAGAATGAGGCCATGGGGGGTGATTAGATCATGAGGATGGCACCCTCATAAATGAAATTAATGTTCTTTTGCAACAGGCCCACAGATCTCAGTCACTTCTTCTACCACATAAATACACAGTAAGAAGGCAGGTGTCTATGAACTGGGAAGCCTTCACCAGGCACCAGGTGTGCCAGCACCTTGATCTTGGACTTTCCTGCCTCCAGGATCATGAGAAATAAATTTCACTTGTTAATAAATCATGCAGATGGTGCTATTTTGTTATAGCAGCCCAGGTGGACTATAGCAAGGACTGTGCTACAGTCTGGGGGGTAGCAACTGAACTCAGCCTTCACCCAAATTTATTGAATAATCTGGCTCTCATGACACAGCACAAGAGAGCCAATCATATTTTACCTGATTTTAGGCAAAGCTTTAAAGTAAGGAGTCAATCATTTGTTACGCCAGATGGCACCCCATTTGGTATGAGTTTAACTGAATCTGTAACTCACTCACTTGTTTAGTTATCATCCCTAGGCAAGCAAAGGAAGTTAAGCCATTCATATCCACAGCTCCCCAATTGTAGTCCCCTAGCCTATTATGGGGAGAAATTCTGACTGGAATTTAGAATCTTGAGCCTTAGTCTAGCATTTTCTGATTGTACTAAGGAATTGAATTTCAAATTATTTTTAAAGAAAAGAAAACCTTAGACTAAAACTTGAAAGAGTTTTGAGCCAAGTACACATTTGCAAGAAAATGTTGATTACAGTCTTTCTATCACTGTGGAGTGAACCAAACAAAGGGAACAGTGCAGCCCGTTAGCACAGCCAGCCTGGTAATGTGTGCATAAAAATAAACTTCACAAGCAATGGTGCCTTCCATCATTTCCTGATACTCTAAATATAACTTAATTTCCTTTCTGATTACTTTTCCTTTTCAAATGAAGTAACTTCTAATATTTTACAGAATTAATGCAATCATAATTTTGCATGGCAGTGTTAAACAAAACTTTGTATCTTCAAGCATCCTATTTTTAAGTCAAATAAAGAAAAAAAAGGCAAAGAGCATGTCTTCCTTTTCCCCATCAGTTAAAAACCTCCTAAGTGTATTTTTTTGTAAATCTTGGGATTCTTAGTGTCTTTAAATGGCACCTTTAATGATCATAAGTATTCTAGAGAGTCCCTATACTAGTTTCCTAGGAATTACTACAAAACAAACTGGGGGAGCCTGGGAAATGTAGATCCCGGGGTACAAAGCAGGAGAAAGGAAAAGAACATACAGTAAATCCGCCTTTAAGTCATCAGTGGGTTCTTGGAAACTGCAATGTTAAGCAAAAAAACGTGTAATGAAACCAACTTTACCACAAACTAATTAACATAAGTAAGATTTAAGTTCCTACTTATATTTCTGATCACAAAAACATTACTAAAGACCAAAAGCATGTCTAATATTAAGCATTGAGGCAAATGCAAGGTGTAGATACATTTAAGAAAGATGAATAAAAACAAGTAACATAGGGAGTTTAATACAAGGAACCACTTTTCCGAATAACAAGATTATTCCAGTTCAGGGCCACTGGTAACTGGAGTTTCTCCTGTCAGCTCAGGGCCCAAGGCAGGGACCAGCCCTGGACAGGACACCACCCATCACCGGGTGTACTCAACACTGGATCATGTGGGCACACCAGGAAGCGCAACCTGTGCAGCTCTGGGATATGGGAGGAGATTAGAGCACCCGGAGAAAACGCATGCAGATGCAAAGAGAACATGCAAACTCTATGCAGACCAGGAATTGACTTTTTTTTCCTCATCAACATTATAGAAAACAATGTTGAACACAGTGACATTATTCAAGAACCTGCTTTTTCAGAGAACAAGTAGACATTTTATCAGAAGACTAATAGATGGAGTGTATACAAGAAGACACTAAGACGATTTCAAGTTTTCATACAGTAAAACATCAATAACATCTCAAATTAGCCACAGATACTAAGAAGTATACCTTTCCCATTAGCACATTGTTAGATATAATAGAAGTATATAGATATCATATTTAGATATGTCAATGATATGTTATTATAAATAGCTCTGATATATGATATACCCTTTGGCTATCTGGTGACCATAGCAATATTTAGAAGTAAAGTATGTAGCACTTTTTCTAGGAAGAGTTTGCAAA
Source organism: Perodicticus potto (assembly GCA_963574655.1). Classification (NCBI taxonomy): domain Eukaryota; kingdom Metazoa; phylum Chordata; class Mammalia; order Primates; family Lorisidae; genus Perodicticus; species Perodicticus potto. Next base: position 3,488 of record CAUYRH010027320.1, on the reverse strand, counting down.
CTTAATCGTCAGACCTCCTACGACAATAGCTCTGATAGCCATTCCAGAAAAAGAGTTGTAAAATAGCTGTGAAGGGTGGCCTGCATACTGGCATCAGTGCATAGCTTCCCAAGGGGAGTACCTCGAAAAACTTAAGCAATGAAGTATGAAGCATTTTTTCTAGGATGTTTGTGAACTTAATTGTCTGACCTTTGTAGCTGTGTATCTTTATAGGGCATGCATGATGTTTTGATATAGGTATACAGTGTGAATTAATAAAAACAAATTGTGGCAGGCATCCTTTAAGGTGTTTGTTCCTAACATTCTGATACCACTTTTAGTTATTTTAAAGTAGACCCTAGCTCATTATTGATTACAGCCACTTCATTGTGCTACCAAATATTGTTCATTCTAACTATATTTTTGTACCCATTAACCATCACCACTTTATCCTCCACTATCCTTTCCAGCCTTTCGTGACCATAATTCTACTCTCTGTCTCAATAAAATCAATTGTTTTTAACCTTCTGACTGCAAACAATGCTTGTAGGCATCCAAATAAGATGTTCATTTGGTGCTAAGATTGGGGCTAATGATGCCCATAGGCACATTTTGTTTCTGAATGCTCTGCAGCCAAAGGGTTAATGTTTAGCTCCCACATATGAGTGAGAATATGCAAGATTCATCTCCCTGTGCTTGGCTTTTTTCACTTAACCTGTGATAATGTTTTCCCCTTCCATCCATGTTGTTGCAAATTGTAGGACTTCATTCTTTTTATGGCTATAAAATATTCCTTTCCACAATTTCTTTGTCCATTCATCTGCTGATGAATACTTACATTGATTCTAAATCTTGCCTATTACTATGAGTAATGCTGCAATAAACTTAGGTGCATATCTAATATCTTTTGGTACTCTGAATTCCCTTCTTTTAGATGTAATCTCACATAGCAGTTGGGACTTCTGGGTCATATGATAGTTCTATTTTTAGTTTTTTGAGTGCAACCATAATGGTTGCACTAATTTACATTCCCACCAACAGTGCACAAAGCTCTCCCTTTCTCTACATCCTCATGAGCATCTGGTATTGCCTGTTTTTTTGTTAGAAGCCATGTTAACTGGGGTGAGATAAAATGGCTCCTGAATGGCTTTCTGATATCTCTTTGTAGTTTTGATTTGCATTTCTCTGATAACTAATGATATAGAACATTTTTATATACCTAATGGCCATTTGTACATCTTCTTTTGGGAAATGTCAATTCAGATCCTTTGCCATGCCCTTAATAAATTGGATTATTTGATTTTTTTTCCTATTGAGTTGTTAGAGCTCCTTATATGTTCCAGTTACTAATCTCTTGTCAGATGGGCAGTTTGCAAATATTTTCTCCCATTCTGGGGGTTGCCTCTTCCCTCTTTGGATTGTTTCCTTTTCTTTTCAGAAACTTTTTAGCTCCATGTGATCCCAAGTGTCCAATTTTGTTTTGGTTACCAGTGCTTTACAGGTGTGCAAGAAGTCCTTGCCCAGACCAGTGTTCTGAAGCATTTCCCCCATGTTTTCTTTTAGTAGTTCCATAGTTTCAAGTCTTATATTTAAGTTTTTAATCCCTTTTGATTTTATTTTTTTATTTAATTTTTTTTTTTTTAGTAAGGGATAAAGGGCCTAGTTTCATTCTTTTATATATAAATATCCAATTCTGCTGGCACCATTCATCAAAGAGACCATCCTTTCCTCACTGTACATTCTTGGCAAATTTGTCAGAGATAAGTTCACTCTGTATGTGTGGATTTATTTCTGGATTCTTTATTCTGTTCCATTGGTTTGTGTGTCTGTTCTTGTGACAGTACCATGCCGTTTTGGTTACTATAGCTTTGAAATGTAATTTGAAATCAAGTAATGTGTCTCCTCCAGTTTTATTCTTTTTACTTGGGATGGCTTTAATTATTCTGGATCTTTTGCAGTTTCACATAAATTTTAGGATTATTCTTTTCTACTTCTGTGAGGAATGTCATTTTGATATTATGATAGAGATAACATTGAATCTGTATGTCACTTTGGGTAGAATGGCTATTTTAACAGCATTGTTTTTTCCAGTCCATGAGCAAGGAATACTTTTCAGTTTTTTTGTGTGTTATCTTCAATTTCTTTCATCAGTGTTTTATGCTTCTTATCATAGAAATCTTTCACCCCTTTAGTTTAGCATACTCCTAGGTGTTTTATTTTACTTGTAACTATTTTAAGTACTATTTCTTTCTTGTTTTCTTTTTAATATTGTTTATAGTTGACATATAGAAATGCTACTGATTTTTGGCTCAGTCCCCATAGCATGTGGTTAGGGCTCCAGCCACATACACCAAAGCTGGAGAGTTTAAACCTGGCCCGGGCCAGCTAAGCAGCAATGACAACTGCAACAGAAAAATAGCCGGGTATTGTGGCAGAAACCTGTAGTCCCAGCTACTTGGGAGGCTGAGGCAAGAGAGTCGCTTAAGCCCAATAGTTGGAGGTTGCTATGAGCTGTGACACCTTGGCACTCTACCAAGGGTGACATAGTGAGACTGTCTCAAAAAGATAAAAATAAAAAAGAAATGCTACTAATTTTTGTATGTTGATTTTGTAACCTGCAACTTTACTGAATTTGTTTATCAGTTCTAATAGTTTTTTGGAGGAGTCTTTGGGTTTTCTAGATAGAAGATCATATCCTCTGGCAACAAGGATAACTCGATTTCTTTGTTTCCAGTTTGGATGCGCCTTATGTTTTGTCTCTCTAGCTCAAACTTGCACTACCATGTTGAATAACAGTGGTGAAAGTGAGCATCCTTGTCTTGTTCCAGACTTTAGAGCAATGGTTCTCAACCTGTGGGTTGTGACCCACAAGAACTGTATCAAAGGACCGTGGCATTAGGAAGGTTGAGAACCACTGCTTTAGAGGAAAGGCTTTCAGTTTTGCCCCACTCAGTATATAACTAGCTGTGGGTTTGTAATAAATAGCTTTTATCATGTTGAGGTAAGTTCTTCTAAACCCAGGTTTTTGAGAGTTTTATCATGAAAGGATGTTGAATTTATTGAATACTTCTTCAGCATCAATTGAAATCAATATATGGCTTTGGTCCTTTGTTCTATTGATAGGATGTATCACATGAGTAGATTTGGATATGGTGAACTATCCTTGCGTTCCTGAGATGAATTTCACTTGCTCATGATGAATAATCTTTTTTTTTTTTAATACATGTATTTTATTATTCTTCATTACATTATTTCCCCCCCCACCCGTCCGTGATAAGACAGAATTGATTTACAGAAAAGAATACAGAAAACACCAAAGCTCCTGGTAGTGGGATAGATTTCAAGTAGGGAGAGAGAAGCTCTCTCCCTTCCTCTCCCGGTCTTTCCCCGTCTCCTCCTCTAGGCCTCTAGCCTCAGGGTATATATAGGTGTATGGGTTCCTTGGCCAGGAAACGAATGAATGCAGTCCCTTCCGCCGGGGGGAAGGTGAATGAGTGCATCAATGAATG
>CAUYRH010027317.1:0-21304 GCA_963574655.1 Perodicticus potto | reverse complement strand
AGAGTGCTGTGGCATCACAGCTCACAGCAACCTCCAATTCCTGGGCTCAAGCGAGTCTCTTGCCTCCGCTTCCCAAGTAGCTGGGACTACAGGTGCCCGCCACAACGCCCGGCCATTTTTTGGATGCAGCCATCATTGTTGTTTGGCGGGTCCGGGCTGGATTCGAACCTGCCAGCTCAAGTGTACGTGGCTGGCGCCTTAGCCCGTTGAGCCACAGGCGCCGAGCCTAAAAATTTTTTTTAAGGGGCAGTGCCTCATCAAGTAGGGCGCCAGCCCCATATATCAAAGTTGGCGGGTTCAAACCCGGCCTTGACCAAATTGCAAAAAAGAAAAATAGCCAGGTGTTGTGGTGGGCGCCTGTAGTCCCAGCTACTTGGGAGGCGGAGGCAGGAGACTCGCTTGAGCCCAGGAGTTGGAGGTTGCTGTGAGCTGTGATGTTACAGCACTCTACCCAGGGTGACAGCTTGAGGGTCTGTCTCAAAAAATAAATAAATAAATAAATAAATAAATAAAACAAAAAAAACCAAATAAGAGACAGGGCCCCAGACCTGCCTGCCTGGACACTTGCACGGAGATAGGTTTTATAGCCCATTTATTTCCTGGATTCATTTTAAAGAAAATTCCAAGGGAGGATCTAATGGCCTCCCTCTTTTTAATTTTTTACTATGTTGCCCAGGCTGGAATCGAACTTCTGGCCTGAAGTGATTCTCCCACTTAGGTCTCCTGAGTAGCTGGAATTATAGGTACTCACCACCGCACCTGGATTTCCCTTTTAATAACCCCAAATAACTCTCCCCAACTAATGTTCAGGTGTGCTGGGGTAAGTGGGCACAATGGCCTTATGCTTCTTAAATCTAGATTCACCCCCCAAGACCACCATCACCCTGCCAAGTAACTATCTTCTAAAACGTAAAGCCGCCCTGAACACTGCTTTAAAGCCCTGATAGCTGCCCTTGGGGTGTAGGCAAATTTTCACCTGCTCGGTGGCCCTCTAACCTCCAGCTCTGCAGGGCCTGAGGTGGGCTCTCCTTGCCTATTCTGTCTCTGCAGTCGCTCCTGCACCCTGGTCTTTCTGAGGAGGGCAGGCACATTCCAGGCTGCCCTCCCCCTTCTCTTTCTCCTCCTTCACGTCTGGGCTGGAATGTCAGTTCTTCCAGGGCTCTCGGCCGCCTTAGCACAGGGAGCCCCGCCCCAAGGCTCTCCAGCGCCTGGTGCTCTTTCATTCCATCCTGGCACCATCACTGTAGGAAAGCGGCTTGTTTATTTAATCACTTGTTTGTTTTCTGTCTCCCCCCACCAGAACATACGTTCCATGAGCGCAGAGACGTCCTGTCTTGTTCACAGCTGTAACCTCAGGGCCTAGAGCAGGACCTGGCATACGCAGCACCCGTGGAAACCCACTGAGTGAATGAATGAGTCTGCATAGTCTCTGGGAGGAAGGCATCACTGTCACCCTATTTTATAGAGGCCCCAAGAAGGAGAGAATCTTGCTGCAGATACCCTGAGAGTCAGGGACATGAGCCAGGCCTCCCTGACTCCCAGGATGATCAGAGCCAGGTAGACTCAGGGTCAAGTCTGGGTGACCTTAAGCAGGCCCCTCATCTCTGAGTCCTGTCCCTCAGGGACAGTGTGAAACCACTAAGTCATTCATTTGCCATTCACCAAAGTCAACACCTACTCTGGGTGGAAGTAATGCCGTACATTACTTACAGGGACCTAGGACACAGTAGGCCTACAGCTAAATGGTGCCCAGCCCCCCTAAACTCCCTAACTTCCCTTCAGGGAGGCAGGCCACAATTTGGCGATTGTTAGAGAACGTTTTTTTTTTCCTTTTGAGAGGAAAGCTGCAAGTCATTAAGGGCTGCTCCCGGCTGCGGGTCACCATTTCCTGTTTAGAAGAAAGAATCATCTCTCCTCTGGAACACGAAGCTCCCCCACCCCCAGCCTGACTCTGAGGCCCCCGCAGTTCTGGGATGTGGGATGCCTGCTCAGCTCCCCGCAGGAAGCTGGCACCTTCAGCACCTTTTGTACTCAGAGAGGACACTCATTTTCTCCTGGCCCCAGGAGGCCCCCAGCAGTGAGGTCACCACCAGCCAGCCAGGAGTGAATTATCCCAGCTCAGGATGTAAGCTGACCAAGCTGACTGTCCATCCCATCGTTGGAGCAGGAAGCTGAATGACCCCTACCCTTTGGCCTGGCTTCTCACCCTCCTGGCTCCAGCCAGCCAATTTCCTTGCATCAAAGGCCATTTGGTACCCAGTGGCCAGACAGAGGTGTGGGTCTGACAGGGCGGCCCGAAAGAGGCATAGAGCCCTTAGAACAGGAAGGACATCCTCTGTCTCCTTCACTGCACTCTGCTTGCATCTGGGAAAAGCAGCCAATCCTGCCCCCAAAAGACCCACAGTAGCAAAACCAGCTTCAAAATACTGGAATGAGAATCAGTAACAGCTTCAATGTGGAGACTGCAGGTAGCTTGTACACGTACCTGATCAGTTTATTCAGCCACAGAGGTGTCTCCAAAAACATCCAGGTTGGGATAAAACACAGTCAGACAATGTCCCTGACAGTCAAAAACAGGACTCCAAAGCCATGCAGTGTTTCCAAGGGCAAGATTTAAGGCTATGTCAGAAATATCTAAGTTCTAGGAATTCCTGCCCCATCCTCCCTTCCCAAAGAATTTTCAAAACAGACCAGATAGAGCCATTTTTACATATAAATTAACCACTTTATTGAATATCAATAAACTGTACATATAACTATACAAAATGTTTCCTTAATACAAAATGTTGTTTGCAATATAAATACCAGTGTACCTTTAAAAAATGTAAACATCTTCCTCCCAGGCCCACCTGTCAGGCCCCCCAAAATAGTTCTGGGAGACACATTAGTCAGGCCAGAGCACCCCATTCGGGCCCCAGACAAGTGATGGCCATTACTCACAGTCCTTCTTGAGACATTGTTAAATTGCCCGTGAAACAGGTGCCACCATGACGGAAAAGGAGGCTGAAATAGCTGCCCGGGCCCAGGGGCATCTCAGGGTCTAGACGCCAGGACATGTCCAGACTGCCCCCGCAGGCTTCATGGACACACCTGGCGGTGGATTATTGCATAGTTAGTCACACCTCTTGGAGGGTGGCCTGAGGGTTCCTTGGGTGGGACATGGGGATGAAGAGGAGTAGGGTCCCCTGAGTGGGGTGAGAGCTTCTCAGTCAGTCTGTTGGCTTTTGTCTGGTAGCTTGAAGCAGCTGTATCCAAACAGCTCTGGATACACAAACCCACACAGAAAGGCTAACTCAAGAACGCTCAAGAGCAGGGGCTGCAAGAAGTGTCTCCATGGCAAACTGCCCTCCAAATCAGCCATCCACAGAAATGGCCGCAGAAAGGCCTCTTCTGGAGTCCACTGAGGCACCCAGAGCAGAGAAAACAACCAGAAAAGTCTTCAAAGTCATGTTGGGCCAACACAGCTGGAAGCAGAGACCTCAGAAGGAAATTCTGCGGTAGTGGGAAGGTTGTGGGGGTCCTTCCTTTTGGAACTGGGGAGGTTGTTGGGGAAGGGGGGCATGGAGAAGAAAATGGACCCTCTAGGGTCAGCGGGGGCCCCCCGAGCAGCCTGACTCTTGGTGCTTATGGAGCAGAGACATGCGGGAGAAGGTTCGCGCACACGCCTGGCACTGGTACTTCTTGACATCCGAATGGGTCTGGAGGTGCGCCCGCAGGTTTGAGCGGTCAGCAAAGGCACGGCTGCAGTGGGGGCAGGAGAATGGTTTCTCACCTACAGAGAGAATGCTGAGTGAGATGTGGGCTAACAGCTGACAGTAGAGGAATCCCTCCCCACACAGCCCCATCCCTGAAAGAATCCTGTGGCCCCAGAAAAACTAGGCCTTGATGAAGCACATCTAGTGTCCAAAGGCCTGGAAGTGCCTGGGAGCTCTACTGCAGATTGGCTTCTCTGAGCTTCCATTTCTCACCCGGAAAATGGGCCTGTTCCTTTCCCTACTCATACAAGTTGGTAATCAGGGGAAGGCAGGATAAAGTACTGTCCACATCACAGAAGGACTAGACAAGCTCAGTAACAATGGCTGAGCACTTTACTGATTGATCCTATAGTGCAGTGGTTCTCAACCTTCCTAATGTGGTGGCCCTTTAATACAGTTCCTGTGGGTTGCGACCCACAAGTTGAGAACCCCTGCTATACTGGGTGGTTTACAGATGATAACACTGAGGCACATGGCAGCATGTTCAAGGTCACCGTGCAGAATTCTAAAGCCCTTGATTAACCACTACACATACTGCCTCTGTAGAGAGAAGCTGTGGTGTTCCTTATTATCAGTCTGGAGACATTCCTTGATTTACTTTGTCTAGAGACAAAGTGAGCTGGCCTTAAGAGGCCTCCCCATCCTACCCCTACCCTCTACCTCAGAGCTGGTTGAGCCACTCTCTGGGCCCTGCCTGCTTCCCTCATTAACTGCATGGGAACCCCAAATCTCCCTGTCTTCCAATTAGACTGAGGGCAGGGGCCTCCCTGAATCCATTCTAAGCCTCAGCCAGGGCCTGAAATCCCTCCATAAGGCAACAGAAACCTGGGACTCAAACATACCATCTGCTTGACCCAGGCTGTTAGAGAAAGTCTTGCACATGGGGCTAGGTATACAGTAAATGCTCACTAAGTGCTTGAATAATAAATAAGTCTTTTTAAAATTAAAAAGCCTTCAGAGGAGCCTGACCCTTCCATTCACATCTTTTAACCATCATTACTCCAACTAAAAGGATATAGGTCCAAAAAAGTTGACAATATTTTTTTTTTTGGATATAGCAATTTTCCAAATAAAAAGTCATAATAGAGTTCTTCTCACGTGCCAGATTCTATAATACTGAATATGCTTTTTCTTTTTTGTTTGTTATTTCAGATTAATATGAGGGTACAAACAACTAGGTTACAATGTTTGCATTTATTAGGTAAAGTCCCTGTTGTAGTTGTATCCTGCTCCCAGGAGGTGTGCCATAAGCACTGTGCCCATTAGGTGAAAGCACACCAATGAATATCCTTTTTTTTTTTTTTGGAGAGACAGGGTCTCACTTTACTGCCCTCAGTAGAGTGCCATGGTGTCACACAGCTCACAGCAACCTCCAACTCCTGGGCTGAGACCACAGGCGCCCTCCATAACACCTGTCTAGTTTTTTGTTTTTTGCAGTTTGGCTGAGGCCGCGTTTGAACCTGCCACCTTCGGTGTATGGGGCTGGCACCCTACTCGCTGAGCCACAGGCGCTGCCCCTGAATATCCTTTTTCAAAAAAAGGATATAATTCTGGCACGGCGAGGGGCTCATGCTTGTAATCCTAGTACTCTGGGAGGCCGAGGCAGTGGATAGCTTGAGCCTGAGCAAAACTGAGACCCTGTCTCTACTAAAAATAGAAAAACTGAAGCAAGAAGATCACTTGAGCCTGAGTTGGAGGTTGCTGTGAGTTATGATGCCTTGGCACTCTACCCAGGGTGACAGATTGAAGACTCTGACTAAAAAAAAAAAAAAAAAAAAAAAGTACAATTCATTTGTTCTTCAGCATCTCCACCAACAAATAAACAAACACACACCAAAAAAAAAAAAAAAAAAAACCCACACACTTCTCCTAATCTCCCACCTCCAGCCTCATATGCCCTGGGGCCATGACCCACCTGCTAAATCCCAATGCAAGACTTCCAAGAGCTGGGAAGGAATTAATTCCATTGCTCACTGGGTGCCTAGGGGTGGGAAGGAGTCCAGAGGATGAGTTCAGGGGACCCATCCACTCAACAGTATTTACTGAGTACCTGGGAGCTGGGCTAAGTCTCACTAGACAGATATAGAAGGAAACATGCAGCACTGCAGGGCAAGGGGACATAATCAGAGGGCTGGGGAAGGGTAGCCTGGGTACTTCCTCTCATTCATTATTAAGCACCCTCTGCATGCCAAGCCTTAAGGGTTTGATGATTGCATTCTACAAAGTGTTCCTCATGTGAATGAGGAAGTTGAGTTCTTCATTCTCACACTCTCTTGAGAACTAAGGGCTGACTATGCAGGAGCTTAAGTCCATGTATAAGATTGGGGTATGATGCTCCCTCCATCCCCTGGGCTATTGGTGAAGCCCTGAGCCTCCCACACAGTAAGTGCTCCATGTGTGATTAGACATAAACCTGAACACATTACAGGATGTTTTGGGGTGGGGGGCCCGTGTATATATACAGGAGGGCGGAAGCCCCCAACCCCTTACCAGTCCCCTGCCCCCCAGACGCCTTCTTGGTGCTCCCAGCAAGTGGCAAGTGTGAAATCGGCACCAGGCCGGCGAGGACAAAGGCCGCTGAGGGGGGCACTGTACATGCGATATCCCGGATTAAAGGGGCCTGCCATGCAGTGGGCCAGCAGCTGCAGCCTGGAACAGGTGCTGGGCACCGCTGCCCCGTGCACCTGCTCCACCCCTCCCAGCCCCCACCCACTGGGCCTGCCATTAAGGCACACAATGGAAGTCAAGGAGGGCAGCGATCTCGGTTTTTCTGTCTGAGCCATGCCTTTACATTAAAATAATGTCCAGATGAGAGGAGAGAGAAGCCAGGGAGGCCCAGGAGGGCACCCTGAAGTCTTCAATCCTCCCAAAGAGCTCCATTAGCTGGGCAGGTACCCAGGAGTCCAGGCAGTTGGAAGTATTAAAATCCCGGCCATTTGTTCATAAAGTAAGAGAAATTAGCTGCGTAGTAACGATGCCAATAAAGCCTGCAAAATGCCAGGCCTCCCAAACCACTTCACTAACTGACCCTCACCACTGAGAGGTCAGCCACGGGGCCAGAAAATGGCAGAGATCAGAATCCAACCTGGCCACCCCAAGCTCCAGGCCAATCAATAGCCCTGGAACCTTCTCCCTCAACAGTCCCTTTCTAAAGAGCAGCCCTCACCTCAGTGGCCTCCACCATTCAAGTTCTAAAAAGTCCTTTTCTCCCTTTACAAAAAATTTTCTACATATTTAGTATTATGTTTTGAAACACCAAGACAGGATTGTGCTTTCTCCCAGCAAAGATGTTTCTGGTCTGCATGCTAGGATTGAGCTGGGGGTGGGAAAGGCAGATCTGAGAACCATTAATGGTTATAGTAAGTTATTCCAAAGTGCCAGGCCTGGTGGCTCATGCCTGTAATCCCAGCACTCTGGGAGGCCAAGGTAGGTAGATTGCTTGAGCTCATGAGTTCAAAACTAGCCTGAGCAAGAACAAGACCCTGAGACTCTGAGCTATGACGCCAGGGTACTCTACTGGGGGCAAGAAAGTGAGATTCGGTCTTTTATGTTTGTTTGTTTGGAGACAGAGTCTCACTGAGTCACCCTCAGTAGAGTGCTATGGCATCACAGCTCACAGCAACCTCCAACTCTTGGGCTTAAGCGATTTTCTTGCCTCAGCCTCCCACGTAGCTGGAACTACAGGCACCCACCATAATGCCTGGCTATTTTTCTTTTGTTGCAGTTGTCATTGTTGTTTAACTAACCCAGGTTCAAACCTGCCAGCCTTGCTGTATGTGGCTGGCGCACTGGGCCCAAAGTGAGATTCTGTGTTAAAAAAAAAAGTTATTATAGTGATTAACAATCTTTAAACATGTGCTATCATAATACTCTGAGGCTCAGAGAGGTTAAATAGCTTGCCCAAGGTCACACAGCATAGCAGAGCAAGTACCCATTACCACTTTTGTGAGAGATTACCAGGTGCTTTCTATACACATACTTTCACTCACCCTATACCAAAATCCCAAAAAGTGTCTTATGCTCATTTTAAAAGATGGGGAAACTGAGGCTCAGAGAAAGGAAATATCAGCTCAAGCTTTGAAAAAGTTCTCAAAACAGGATTTGGAAGCAGGTAGGGGGTCTGAACAACATCCTGTCTGGCTAGGGAGGGGGTGGGCGGGGCAAGGTGGCGCAGGGTAGGCCCCTTCACACCTGGCCATAACAGTAAGGTGTTGGTTGCACCTTTCCCATATCTAACTCCAGCCCATTTGGCTGGGAAATTGGGACTGCAGAGAGATCTGTAAAAGTATCTATTCTGCCCATCTACTTAACTGATAAAGGAATGTATCTGCCAAACATTTCCAGAGAACCAGGCCCCTGAACTTGAGCTAAAAATTAGGAGACTCGGCACCCAAGTGACCACAACTTTGAAAATAAGAACAGCAAATCCAGACTCACAAAGGCTAATAGAGAAAGCAGCAGGGATGGGGAGAAGGGCGGCCAATCTGCAGGGTTACTCACTGGCCTGCTGGGTTACTCACCAGTGTGGGTTCGGACATGGCCCTGTAGCAGCCAGGGCCTGGAGAAGGCCTTCCCACAGGTCGCGCACACACAGGGTAGTGTGTGGCTTCGGATGTGCATCTTGAGGGCACCCAGGCTGAGGTATTCCTTGTTGCAGTATTTGCAGTTGAAAGCCTTTCGGGACTGGGGGTCTTTGGCCTCAGAGAGCCGGACCAGCTGCTTGGGCACTTGGCCCAAGCCTGGGAAGGTAGCGTAGGCTTCAGCCTCCAGGGAAGAGGCTGAAGTGGAGGAGAAAGATGATGGAGCCGGAGAGGGTGGGCTGGGGGGTTGGGAGCCTTTCCCACTGTCCTCATCCGACAGTGAGGTCAGCTCTGCCACCTTGGGGCTCTCCTGGGGGCGGAAGGAGGCCCACCCAATTGGCTGCACTTGGGGTGCCAGGAGAGAGTCCCAAATGAGCATTGGCAGTGAAGCTGTGGGGTTGAGGATCTCCGGAGGTGGGATGGCTGCCAGCAGGTGGGCCTGGTCGTAGGGCTGCTGGAAGGTAAACTCTGAGAATAGAAAGAAAAGGGCAGGGTCAGGTGTTAATTAGATCATTCAGTCAGTCAACAAACAGCCCACTGCTGCACAGGGTTGAGGCGGCTGAGCAAGGCCGGCTGGCAATACTTACTAGATGAATAAAATCATGAGCAGGGACATACCAGGTTCCTGCCCAGGCACGGCCTCCTCCTCACCAGGTCACCCAACCTGACTCTCACAGGAAAGGCCCCCCAGCTTAAGGGACTCATGCCCAGGTTTCTTCCCTCCTCCGGACTCCCCCAAGTCGCCAGCCTAAAGCCGGAACCCCACCCCCAGTCACCCCAGCTCCCCAATCTCCGCAGCCAGTGAGCCACCGCCCTGCCCCAATCCCCCTCCTCAGACACCGCTCTGCCCCCGCCCCTCCCCCAGCCCTCTGGACTCCGGACTTTTCACGGCCACCGGCCGGCAGGCTCTCCTGGCACAAGCCGCTTCCTCTCGTCCCCACACTCCGAGCTTCTCCGCCGCGCGCCGGCTACAAAGTCCCCCTCAGCCCGAGCCCACTGCCCGCGCTACAGACCTCCGATAGCCCAGACCCGGAATCCGGACCCACATCTCCCCCACCCCAGCCCCACAATTCTCCACGTCACTTGACTCGACTTCGCCCCAGGCCCACTCCCTCAGACAGCCCCCACGCCGCCTTTGCTGTCTCCCCCGAGCGCCTCCCCGGCGTCCCGCACGTCTCCGCGCACCTAGATTCGAGTCTTGCAGCTCGCTGTAATTGGGCTTCCGACGGGGGTCGGACGGCTTCCTGACAAGAAAAGAGCGCGGCATAGTGGCTGAAGCAGCCGGAGGGTCGCTGGATCGCGCTGGGGTAGCGAGTCAAGCCACTCGCAAGGCCGAGCAGCGGCGCGGTGAGTGAAGACACGCCGCCAACTCCTTTAAATAATCCAGCAGCAAGTAGGGCGGAGCATCTGCGGTCACGCCCCTTTGTCACCTTTGAGCCAATCATAGCGGCGCCTCCGCCTCAGGTCACTCCCCGAGCAGGTGCGCCGGGGGCTGGCTGAGTTCGCGCCGCGTGGCGTCGGGAGCCGTGGCGGTGGCTCCTCCTAGGCCCAGAAGCTAGCTTCCCCCAGATCGCCCCCGAAGCGGACTGTCGTGAGAGGGACGCCGGGCGCAGCGAGCCCCTCAGGAGGTCGGACCCCAGAGGGACGCTGTGCGCCTGCCAGCTCAGTGACTCCCGATCGGAGAGCTTTTGGCGCCCCCTGGCGCTTCGCGCCGCGGACCTGGACACCTGATTTTCCGAAACCCGTCTCCGCCTCCGCCTCAGGCTTGGGCAGAGGGGCAGAAATTTCCTCGGCCGGGCTGGCGCCTTGTTAGAGCTTGGCATTGACTAGGGAAATGCTGAGGAGAATGCGAGGAAAAGGACACCCTCACGTGAAACGCCACAGTCTTTTTGCGAAGCAATCTGGCATCATCGAGCGAAATGCATTCGTTCCTTCATTTTGCAGAAGTTTACCGAGCTCCCACTACACGCCAGGAACGGTTCCCGGAGCCGGGGGCACAAATCTGAACCAAACATTCGTAGCCTCTATCGAAGGGTAGCTCCTCGTCGGGTGAGGGAGACAGACGAAGTAAACAGACAATGACAATGCAAAGGGACCTGTGCTTTGATGAGGAGAAACAGGACGCTGTGACAGTCAAGAGGCGGATCACCTGGGTGGGGGGGAGCGGGAGGGAATCGGAGGTGTCTTCCCAGAGGAAGTGAAGAAATATCAAGGGGGAAGGCCGGAGGTAAGAATCAGTAACTACTCCAGAGGAACTACTTGAGAGCAACTCCCACCCTAGGGTGGAGTGGGCCGGCCAGGAGAGGTCAGACTGGCCAGGGCTTCAGCACCTCGGAGGAGTTTGGACTTTGCCTCAAGGGCAGCGGGGGAGCCATACAAAGATTTTCAGTTGAGGAGAGACCTGTTAAGAATTTCGTTGATTGTCAGATACATTAAATAAAGCTGTAAAACCACACACACACACAAATAATAATTTCGTTGGGAAAAAGACCGCGTAGGCAGAGCTGAGGTGGTTCTCCTCCCTTCTCTGAGGATCATCTGTGTCTGAAGGCTCTAACACGGCTCCACAGGGAATGCCGACCGCACACCGGCCCCGCCAGAGGGAAGCGGCACCCTCACCCCATCTCCTGTGACGCAGGCCAGGTCAGGTGGATGGGCACAGAAATAAATCCCACGGGTTTAGTGGTACTTGTTTCCACCTGTTAAGCAAGACTAGGAAAACCTATGTCCTCCCCACTCGCCAACTATTGTCGGTTTTGGTCACTACGTGCTGGGGCTGGGGCGTTACAGCTGTGAACAAAAGCAGCCTCCTCTCGTAGTTGGCGTGGGAGGTGGTGTGCGGCAGATAGGCACTGGGCAGTCATTATGAAGAATACAGACTCTCTTGGGCGGCGCCTGTGGCTCAGCGAGTAGGGCGCCGGCCCCATATACCGAGGGTGGCGGGTTCAAACCCGGCCCTGGCCAAACTGCAAAACAAACAAAAAAAATAGACGGGCGTTGTGGCGGGTGCCTGTAGTCCCAGTTACTCAGGAGACTGAGGCAAGAGAATCCCCTGGGCCCAAAAGCTGGAGGTTGCTGTGAGCTGTGTGACGCCATGGCACTCTACCAAGCGCCATGGAGTGAGACTCTGTCTCTACAAAAAAAAAAAAAAGAATACAGCCTCTTCCAACTTCAGTTCTGCTCCAGTTGTGATTCTCCACCTGAAGCCAAAGGGAGCAATCAGACCACCTCCCTCCTCTGCTCAAAACCCTCCCTGACCAGGCTGGGTGCGGTGGCTCACACCTGTAATCCTAGCACTCTATGAGGCTGAAGCAGGTGGATTTCTTGAGTTTAGGAGTTTAAAATCAGCCTGAGCCAGAGCGAGACCCCGTCTCTAAAAAAAAAAAAAAGAAAAAAATAGCCGGGTGTTGTGGCGGCACCCGCAGTCCCAGCTACTTGGGACACTGATGCAAGAGGATTACTTGAGTCCAAGAGTTTGGTGAGCAATGACGTCCTATGGCACTCTCTCTAAGGGCAACTAAGTGAGACTCTATCCCAAAAAAATAAAAATAGGGCGGTGCCGGTGGCTCAGTGGGTAGGGTACCGGCCCCATATCCAAAGATGGCGGGTTCAAACTGGGCCCTGACCAAACTGCAACAAAAATAAATAAATAAATAAATAAAAATAAAAACCCTCCCAAACACCTGTCTTAGAGTAAAAGCCAAAGGGTCCAATTGCTCTGCCTCTGTTTGCTTGTCTTGAACCTTTCTCCTTCCTCTATGCATAGTGATCCTATTCCCCCCCGACCCGGCTTCTGTTCCTCCAAGATCCCAGTCTACCTTGGCACCTGCAGTTCATCCTCCTTTCCCCTAAATCTCTCTTCTCCTAAATCTTCACCTGGCTGGCTTCTTTTCATTTTCTGTTTCAGTAACAACTTCCCCAACTGCTCAGCTTCATGTGTTAATGACAGAAATGCAAATTGAAACCACAGTGAAAAATATTGCAAAATAAAAAAAGATAAAACCGCAGGGAGGTACCATTTCACACCCATCAGAAGGACAAAAAATAAAAATTTGGTTAATATCAAGTGTTTATGAGGATGTGAGAATCAATGGGTGTAGCCACTTTGGAAAAGTTTGGCACAGCTAGAAACAGGTGACTCTCTCCTCCCAGGAAGTCTTCCCCCAGGGCACTGTACCCCAAGGGTTCTCAACCCTGGCTGCACATCAGATTTCCTTAGGGAATTCTCATAGGGAACAGTTAAAACACCCAATTCTGCGCCCAAGGCCCACACACATCCTCATTCAATTAGCCTGGGTGGTGCTTCTGGCGTCAGCATTTTTTAAAAACTCCCTCTGGTGATTCTCATAAGCAAGCAGGGTTAACAATGGCTGTGTAGCCTCAAACCCAGAAGAAACAAAAGAGAATATTCAATGCAACCTTTTTCTTCTTTTCTAATAAGAAATTAAAAACTGAAAAAAATAAAAATAAAAAAATAAAATAAAAAACTGGGGCAGTGCCTGTGGCTCAAGGAGTAGGACGCCGGCCCTATATGCCAGGGGTGGCAGGTTCAAACCCGGCCCAGGCCAAAACTGCAAAAAAAAAAAAAAAAAAAAAAGAAAAGAAAAGAAATTAAAAACTGTCTCAGTGCACATAGCTTAGTGGTTAGGGCACCAGGCACATACACTGAGGCAGGTGGGTTCAAACCCAGCCCTGGCCTGCTAAACAACAATGACAACTACAATAAAAAAAATAGCCAGGCGTTGTGGCAGGTGCCTGTAGTCCTAGCTCCTCGGGAGGCTGAAGCAAGAGAATCACTTAAGCCTAAGAACTGGAGGTTGCTATGAGCTGTGAAACCATGGCTCTCTATCCAGGTCGACATAGTGAGACTCTGTCTCAATAAATAAATAAATAAGAAATTAAAAACTGTATGCAAGGCTCGGTGCCTGTGGCTCAAGCAGCTAAGGCGCCAGCCACATACACCTGAGCTGGCGGGTTTGAATCCATCCCAGGCCCACCAAACAACAATGATGGCTGCAACCAAAAAAATAGCCAGGGGGTGGCACCTGTGGCTCAAAGGAGTGGGGCACTGGCCCCATATGCTGGAGGTGGCGGGTTCAAGCCCAGCCCCAGCCAAAAACTGCAAAAAAAAAAACCTAAAAATAAATAAATAAATAAAATTTAAAACTAAAAAAAAAAAAAACACAGCCGGGCTTTGTGACAGACGCCAGTAATCCCACTTACTTGGGAGGCGGAGGCAGGAGAATTGCTTGAACCCAGGAGTTGGAGGTTGCTGTGAGCTGTGATGTCACGCACCCTATGCAGGTTAACATTTGAGACTCTGTCTCAAAAAAAAAAAAAAAAACTGGGCAGTGCCTCATGCTCAGTCAGTAGGGCGCTGGCCCCATATACTGAGGGTGGTGGGTTCAAACCCAGCCCCGGCCGAACTGCAACAAAAAAATAGCTGGGCGTTGTGGCAGGCACCTGTTGTCCCAGCTACTTGGAAGGCGGAGGCAAGAGACTCGCTTGAGCCCAGGAATTGGAGGTTGCTGTGAGCTGTGATGCCACAGCACTCTATCCAGGGTGACAGCTTGAGGCTTTGTTTCAAAAAAATAAATAAATAAATAACATGCATAACAAGGGTTTGAAATTTAAGAAGTGAGTTCCAACTCTATGCAACAACAGGGATCATTCTCAAAATATAATGTCAAGGCTCAGTGCCTATGGCTCAAGCGGCTAGGGCACCAGCCACATATACCACAGCTGGCGGATTTGAATTCAGCCTGGGCCCGCCAAACAACGAGAACTACAACCAAAAAAATAGCTGGGCATTGTGGCAGGCACCTGTAGTCCCAGCTACTTGGGAGGCTGAGACAAATGCATCACTTAAGCCCAAGAGTTTGAGGTTGCTGTGAGCTGTGATGCCATAGCACTCTACCCAGGGTGACAGCCTGAGACTCTGTGTCAAAAAAAAAAAAAAAAAAAATATATATATATATATACACACACACACATATATACATATATATACACATATATATAATGTCAAGCAGAAGTCATAAACAAATGCATACACTTAGGTGAATTTGATAGGGCATGGTGGCTCAAACCTGTGATTCTAGAACTCTGGGAGACCAAGGCAGGTGGATCACTTGAGCTCAGGAGTTTGAGACAAGCCTGGGCAAGAAGGAGACCACCCCTTCCCCCCTACAATAAAACAAAAATTAGATAGGTGTTGTGGCACACCTGTAGTCTCAGCTACTTGGAAAGCCGAAGCAGGAGAATCTCTTGAGCCCAGGAGTTTGCTGTAAGCTAGTCTAGCCTGGGCAACAGAGTGAGAATGTCTCACAAGAAAAAAAAGAGAGAGAGAGAGAGAGAGGGAAGGAGAGAGGAAGGGAAGGGATAAAAAAGGGAGTGGAGGGGCTCAGCGCCTGTGGCTCTAGCGGCTAAGGCGCCAGCCACATACCCCTGAGCTGGCGGCTTCGAATCCAGCACAGGCCCGCCAAACAACGATGGCTACAACCAAAAAAAAAAAAAAAAAAAAAGGGCGGGCAGGGAAGGCAAGGGAGGGAAAAGAAAAACAAAAAATCTAGAGTAGTGCCTGTGCCTCAGTGGGTAGGACGCCAGCTCCATATACCGAGGGTGGCTGGTTCAACCTCAGCCCTGGCCAAACTGCAATAACAAAAGAAAAATAGCCAGGCATTGTGGTGGGCGCCTATAGTCCCCACTACTCAGGAGGCTGAGGCAAGAGAACTGACTAAGCCCAGGAGTTGGAGGTTGCTGTGAGCTGTGATGCCACAGCACTCTACAGAGGGCTAAAAAAGAAAAAAAAAAAGAAAAATCTGGGTGCCGCCTGTGGCTCAGTGGGTAGGGCAATGGCCCCATATACCAAGGGTGACAGGTTCGAACCTGGCCCTGGCCAGCTAAAACAGCAGTGGCAACTGCAACAAAAATAGCCAGGCGTTGTGGTGGGTGCCTGTAGTCCCAGGTACTCGGGAGGCTGAGTCAAGAGAATCACCTAAGCCCAAGAGCTGGAGGTTGCTGTGAGCTGTGACGCCACAGCACTCTACCAAGGGTGACAAAGTGAAACTCTGTCGCAAAAAAAGAAAAGAAAAGAAAAGAAAAATCTATTGGTGACATCCACTATTTAAAAAGAAAGAAAAAGGGCTGGCGCAGTGACTCATGCCTGTAATCCTAGTCCTCTGGGAGGCCGAGGCAGGTGGACTGCCTGAGCTCATAGGTTTTGAGACCAGCCTGAGCCAGAGCAAGACCTCGTCTCTAAAAATAGCCGGGTGTTGTGGCAGTGGCTTGTAGTCCCAGCTACTGAGGAGGCTAAGGCAAGAGAATAGCTTGAGCCCAAGGGTTTGAGATTGCTGTAAGCTATGACGCCATGGCACTCTACCAAGGGTGATAAAGTTAGATTCTAGAGAAAGGAAGAAAGAAAGGAAGGACAGAAGGAAGGAAGGAAGGAAGGAAGGAAGATCCAGCTGGAAATTTAGGCGTACTAAACCCTGCTTTGGTTAGGGATGGATGTGGAGGTGGTAAAACTATAAAACAAAAGCATGGGCGGTTCCTGTGGCTCAGCGAGTAGAGCGCGGGCCCCATATACCGAGGGTGCCGGGTTCAAGGCCGGCTCCCGCCAAATTGCAACAAAAAAATAGCCGGGCGTTGTGGCGGGCGCCTGTAGTCCCAGCAACTTGGGAGGCTGTGGCTAGAGAATGGCATAAGCCCAGGAGCTGGAGGTTGCTGTGAGCTGTGACACCACCGCACTCTACCGAGGGCAAGAAAGTGAGACTCTGTCTCTACCAAAAACAAAACAAAACAAACAAACAAACAAATATATATAAAGCGAAGCAAAGAAAAATGTTTAGTACAAAATTCTGAAGAGTGGCAGGGGCAAGGTAAGAAGTTTCCAGAATTCTGGTAATGTTCTGTTTAGCTCGTATGTGGAGCCACACTCAACACCTAGTTTCACCACAGGAGGATTTTTGTCTATTTTTCCAGTATCTTTTCTTTGTAAAATCTGGGGTATTTAAAAAATTAAATCCCGAGTAAAATAAAGGAATCGAGAAAAAAGCAAGCGAGTGCAAAGTTAACACACACAAAAAAAATGTTAACCTCCTCAAGGAAGGCTTCCCTGATCACCAAAGCCAAAGCAGGACCCCATGAACCCCCAGTACACGGTGGAGCTCAACCAAATACTTGGTGAATGACTGATTCCCCCTCCATCTCTTCCTGGCTGGGTCAGCCTGGGCCTCAGTTCCTTCAACTGAGGAGCCAGGAGTGGGTGGCTCCCCTCTCCCGGAGAGCCGGGGTGGGTTAACCAGGGCACATATTGCCTGGACCTTGGCTTTCCACTTGCCTTCAGTCTCTCGGAAGTGGGCGGGGAATCGGGGCGAAGCGGGACCGGGACAAAGAGGGACGCGGCCTTTCTCAGGTCGGTGCTCAGATCTGAGGGAGTTATTCCCGACCCCTCCGGGCCGCCCACCCGCTTCCCTCCCGGTCCGGGCCGCGGAGACGACGAGGCGGGAAGAGGCTTCGGGGAGGCCTCCGGGCTGCCATCGCCTCCAGCGGGTGCGGCCCCGAGCCTGCGGGGGGCCGCCTTGCAGGACAAAGCAAGGTGACACTTTTAGTATTATGGTGGCATGTGAGGAAATAGGGACCTCCGTGGTGAAGGGCTGCAGCGCAAAGAGCCAGCTAGGTCCTACCCGCCTGAGGGGTCCCGCCCGGGGCCCAGAGGCGCGGTCCTCCGTCACCCTCTGCTGGCCAAGGCGCCTCCCTACGACCGTCGCGTGGTGCTGCGAGCACCTGCCTTTCAGGCGTGTGAAAAACAGACACTAACTGCTAACTTTAGAGGGCAACTGGGGAATATCTAATGTGACCAGAAAGGCTTCTGGAAGGAAGATAAATTTGATTAGACGCCTGCATTTCCTGCGGGTTCCTACACCCCACTAAAAGTAAAACCAATAACTAAAAAGTATGATTTGTAGTCAACCAAAGAAGAAAGTCTTTCTCCATCCCAGACCTCCTTTTCCCTCCCCAAGGGCAACTACACATTTTTCTGGGATGCTAAGAAAGGGAAGATTGCTTAAGGCCAGGAGATCGTGACCCTTTCTCTAAAAAAAAAATTTTTTTTTTAATTACCAGGCATGGTGGTGCTGATCTGTACCCCCAGCTATTCAGGAGGTTGAGGCAGGAGGATTCCTTGAGACCAGGAGTTTGGGACCCCAGTGAGCTGTGATTATACCACTGCACTCCAGGCTGGGTGAAAGGGTGAGCTACCATTTCTAAAATATATAAATAAATAAGGGCAGAGCCTGTGGGTCATCGAGTAGGGCGCCAGCCCCATATACTGAAGGTGGCGGGTTCGAACCCGGCCTCGGCAGAACTGCAAAACAGAAAAATAGCCAAGCGTTGTGACGGGCGCCTGTAGTCCCAGCTACTCCGGAGGCTGAGGCAAGAGATTCGCCTAAGCTCAGGAGTTGGAGGTTGCTGTGAGCTGTGTGACGCCATGGCACTCTACTGAGGATGATAAAGTGAGATGCTGTCTCTACAAAAAAATATATCAATAAATAAATAAATAGAGAATTACCAGTGTCTAGTATGACCTTCCAGAGACAGCTTTATAAAGACAAAGATAGATGTATGTGTATACTAATAAGTAAAATTCTTTGTATACCGCACTAGCCTACGCCTTGCTATAACAATATTCAGTGCATTGAAAATCATTTCTTATCATTATGCGGAGCGCCCTTAATTTTTACAGTGCTGCAGAATTTTTCATTGTATGAATTATAACATATGAATTTATCAGACAAGGGAACTCATGATGGGCATTATGGTTAGATTACAATTTTTTGCTGTTATAAATAATGTGGCAATTTCAATGTCCTATTCACACATCTCTACGCTCCAGGTCAAATCATATTTGACACATTTGTCCAAATGTCCTCTAAAACGGTTGAACTACCTTGTATCCCACCAGCAGGGAGCTGAGAGCCTTTTTTTAAAACTTGGCCAACACAGGGTGTTGTCTAACTTTTTTATCTTTGTCCATCTGATAAGGGAAAGTGAGCTCTCCTGTTGCAATTTACATTTCTCATGAGTTGGGTGGAGCATTTTTTTTACTTATTCCAAAACCATTTCTTTTTTTTTTTTTTTTTTTTTTGAGACAGAGCCTCAAGCTGTCACCCTGGATAGAATGCCGTGGCATCACAACTCACAGCAACCTCCAATTCCTGGGCTCAAGCGAGTCTCTTGCCTCCGCCTCCCAAGTAGCTGGGACTGCAGGCACCCGCCATAACGCCCAGCCATTTTTTGGTTGCAGCCACCATTGTTGTTTGGCAAGCCCGGGCTGGATTTGAACCCGCCAGCTCAGGTGTACATGGCTGGTGCCTTAGCCCGTTGAGCCACAGGCGCAGAGCCCCAAAGCCCTTTCTGTTTCTCTGTGTACTTAACTATTCCTTCCTGTCCTCTGGCACCAAGTTAGTGAAGGTCTTAATTTTTGTTATATTGCATGTCCTGCCAACGAATGAACTTCTTGATTTCTTTTTCTTCTTATTTCATTATTTATTATTATTTTTTTTTTTTTAGAGATAGAGTCTCACTTTGTCGCCCTTGGTAGAGTGCTATAGTGTCACAGCTCACAGCAACCTCCAGCTCTTGGGCTTAGGCAATTCTCTTGCCTCAGCCTCCCGAGTAGCTGGGACTACAGGTGCCTGCCACAATACCCAGCTATTTTTTGTTGCAGTTTGGCCAGGCCAGGTTTGAACCCACCACCCTTGGTATATGGGGCCTAGGCCCTACTCCCTGAGTCACAGGTGCTGCCCAGAACTTCTTAATTTCTAAGAGGTCTTTGTTTATTAGGCTACTGGGCCCTGTTGATTAGATTATTAATCAGTGAATAAATCAATCAGGAGTTAATCCTGAACAAGAGAAGGACACCCAGCCAAGGCTCCACTTCCACCCTCATTTTTTTTTTTTTTTTTTGTCACCCTCGGTAGAGTGCTGTGATGTCACGGCTCACAGCAACCTCCAACTCCTGGGCTTAGGTGATTCTCTTGCCTCAGCCTCCCAAGTAGCTGGGACTACAGGCGGCCGCCACAATGCCCAGCTATTTTTTTTGTTATAGTTTGGCTGGGGCTGGGTTCGAACCTGCCAGCCTCAGTGTATGGGACTGGTGCCCTACTCACTGAGCCACAGGCGCCACCCTCCACCCTCATTCTTGATTAAAAAAACAAAACCTCTTCTAAAGTCTCACACTTGCCTAAAAACAAACAGTGATTCAGCCTTGGGCCTTAAACCAATAAGTCTCCGTGAATGAATCAAAGTCACTATTTCCGGATACAAGTTGCTTCCAAGCAATTTCTGGGTGGGGGGTCTAAGACTATTGGGTGTGCCTGAAAGCTGTGGGCTCAGAGATAAGATATACAAGCCTTTTTCATCCCTATTTACTGAGCACCTGCTGCGTGTCAGGCTTCATGTAGGCAGCTAACCCTTAGGGGTGTCCCTAGACCATCCTCCTTCCTCCAACTCCCAAAGTCTAGGATTATAGGCGTGAGTCTCACTCAGTTGCCCTGGGGTAGAGTGCAGTGGTGTCATAGCTCACTGGAACCTCAAACTCTTGGGCTCAAGTGATTTCTCTTGCCTCAGTTTCTCAAATAGCTGGGGCCACAGGCGCCTGGCACAATGCCTACCTATCTTTAGAGACAGGGTCTGACCACCCACTTTGGCCTCCCAGAGTGCTAGGATTTCAGGCATGAGCCACCGTGCCAGCCTCTATTTTTTTTTTCAGTAGAGATCAGGTCTCACTCACTCTTGCTCAGGTTGGTCTTGAACTCCTGAACTTAAGCAATTCACCTGCCTCAGCCTTCCAGAGTGGTAGAATTAGAGGCATGAGCCACAGTGCCTGACCTCCTTTTTTTCTCTTTTTTTGAGAGTCTCATTCTGTTGTCCCAGACTAGAGTATCAGGACATTAGCCTAGCTCACAGCAATTTCAAATTCCTGGCTTCAAGCGATCCTCCTGCCTCAGCCTCATGAGTGGCTGGGACTACACGTGCCACCATACCTGGCTAGTTTTCTTTCTTTTTTTTTTAGTTTTTCTATTTTTAATAGAGATGAGTTCTCTTACTCAGGCTGGTCTTGAACTCCTGAGCTCAACTGATCCTCTTGTCTTGGCCTCCCAGAGTGCTAGGATTACAGGTCCGTTCAGATATTTCTTTTTTTTTTTTTTTTTTTTTTTTTGCAGTTTTGGCTGGGGCTGGGCTTGAACTCGCCACCCCCAGTATATGGGGCCAGCGCCCTACTCCTTGAGCCACAGGCACCACCCCTATTCAGATATTTCTGATTTTTTTTTTTTTTGAGACAGAGCCTCAAGCTGTCACCCTGGGTAGAGTGCGTGGCACCACAGCTCACAGCAACCTCCAATTCCTAGGCTCAAGCGAGTCTCCTGCCTCCACCTCCCAAGTAGCTGGGACTACAGGTGTCCGCCTCAATGCCCGGCCATTTTTTGGTTGCAGCCGTCATTGTTGTTTGGCAGGCACGGGCTGGATTCGAACCCGCCAGCTCAGGTGTACGTGGTTGGTGCCTTAGCCGCTTGAGCCACAGGCGCCAAGCCAATATTTCTGATTTTTGGAAATATTGTCAGGTACGGTGGCTCAGGCCTGTAATCCCATCACTTTGGGAGGCTGGAGGATTGTTTGAGTGCAGGAGTTCAAGGCCAGCCTGGGCAACATAGAAAGACCTCATCTCTACAAAATAACTTTTTTTAAAATTTAGCCAGGCATAATCCTAGCACTCTGGGAGGCCAAGATGGGTGGATTACTTGAGCTCACTCATAGGTTTAAGACCAGCCTGAGCCAAATTGAGACTTCGTCTCTAAAAATAGCTGGGTGATGTTGTGGGTGCCTATAGTCCCAGCTACTCCAGAGGCTGAGGCAGAATGGCTTGAGCCCAAGAGTGCTGTGAGCCATGATGCCACGGCATTCTAA